>MVAK01000112.1:0-58187 GCA_014825535.1 Cystofilobasidium bisporidii
ATGGTGCTGGTCTCGAAGCTTCAAGTTGAGGTGGGCAGGTGGTGCTGCCCAAGGCGTGTGGGGGCTAGATTGACTGTGAATGCTGGTTAGATTGACGGGGTCGCGGTGTGAGATTCACCTTACACGCAGACCATCTCGGTCTGTCGCCCCTCGACCGTCAACTGTCATCCCAGATCCTGGGCTTCTCTCATTTTATCCTCTCCCCGGACCCTCTCCTTGAGCTCTCACCGGATGGCCAGCTCGTCGTCGTCCTCCTCGGCTCGGCGTCCGGCGACGACCAATCGGCCGACGACCATCACCCTCGACGAGTGGGAGTCGCGCACGCCCCTGGCCGACGGGCAGCTCGCGAGCATCTCGACCGTCCGTCAGGCAACCGACCGCCGGCCGCTGCCCGACAAGGTGCGTTGCCAGACCCTTGCTTCCCGACTGGCGTCCGCGCCCAAGCCTTCTCCGAGCTGACATGAGGCCTTGTCGACCTGGGCTTGCTCTGGGCTGCTTCATGCGTCTCGCCGTCGCCCTCGTCCGCCGCACAGTTCTCGAGGTCGCAGCCGGGCTCGTCAACTTTCGCCTCACCGCCGACGTTCGCCCCTCCTTCGCGTCCAGGAACGCCACAGGGCGGTCGCAAGGCGCCGTCGACATCCCTCTTGCACAACGTGCTGTCACCCTCGTCTCGGCCGCCATCACGCCCGACGACGCCGTCGCAGCACCTCCTCGGCGCCGGGAGCCAGCACCCCAACCCGGCCGCCTCAGTCCACTCGCTTGCGTCACAGACGGCGGCGTCCATCGCGACGCCGCAGCAGTTCTACGACTGGTTCGCGACCCTGACAGCCTCGCTCGAACACGAGCAGGACGCCCTGTACCGCGACTACCTCGGCGAGATTGTCGGTTACCGCGCCGCGTGCGACGCGCTTGTCGACGAGTGCGACCGCGCCGGCGGCGTCTGCGAGGAGATGGGCGAGAGCTTTCGTTTTGTCGAGGAGCGGAGCAAAAGTCTCCAGGCGGCTTGTGAAGAGCTCCTGGACGAGCAGGTCCGTCCAGTGTCCTCTCACCGCCAGCTTCGTCTCGCAGCCGCAGAGCGACGGCTGACTCGGGCGCACCCCCTCCCCCCGGCCTTCCCACCCGCGCAGAGCCGGCTCCTCGCCATCTCCGAAACGCTTTCCCAGCGTCTGTCATACTTTGCCTCGCTCGAGCCGGCTACACGTGCACTCAACGCACCCGGTGCCGCGGCGCAGGTCACGGGACCCGACTTCATCCCGATGGTCGAGCGCATCGACGAGTGTCTGGCGTATCTGCAAGCTCACGTGCGCCTGCCTTTTCCTGCTGGTCGCCCGTCTGGAGTTCTGAGCACTGGTTGCTGACGATTTCTCACCTTTGCACTTGAAAGCGCGACTACAAGGACTCGAACCTTTACATCCTGCGCTACCAGCAGTGCCTCAGCCGCAGCATGACGATGATCCGCATCCACTTTGTCTCGACCATCAAGGCGCTCGGCGCCGACGTTGGCAAGCGCCTGTCGGAACAGGTCCGTCTCCTGAGCCTTCGACGGCCGGCCTTCTCTTCGCACTCTCGCTGACTAGCCTCGCTTCCGCAGAATCTCTCGGAGCCGGCCCTCCGCGCGCTGCTGTACGCCAAGCCGCTCGCGCTCGTCCCGTCGCTCGGTCCGCTCCTGCGCGAGCTCCAATACCGCTCGCCTGCGCATCGTGCGACCTCCATGGGCGCCGAGGCGGCCTCGGTTGGCCAGCTCGTCGGCGAGTGCGCCGCTGCTTGGGTCGCCTTTAGGATGAGTGTGCTCGGAGTCGTCGTCAACGCTGAGATTGGACGCATGGACCCGAGCAAGGGTGATCTGGTCGACCTGGTGCGTCACTTCCGACATGTCCAGCGCCCAGTCCCAGGTCGGCTGACTCGTGCCTTTAATCCTGACCCAGACACGCGCCGGGTGCGGATACCTCAAGCAGCTCTGCTCGGACGAGTTCCAGCTTTTCCGCCAATTCTTTGCGACCGGTGGCGAGGACGCCCTTCTGTGCGTCTTGTGCTGTCTCTGTCGTGGCTCACGCGCGCTGCAGCTGACGATCGCGCCCTTTGTGCGGCGCCCCCCAGGCCGTTCCTCGAGACGCTGTGCGACTACCTGTTTGACTACCTGCGTCCGCGCATCCTGCACGAGCAGTCCATCACGACGCTCTGCCAGGTCTGCACCGTCGTCCAGGCGCTCATGGTGCTCGACTCGGCCGACTCGGACTCGGCGGCCGACGACGAGGCCCAGCAGCTCGACGGGACCGTTTCGCAATCGCTCTCGCCCTTCGCCGAGGCGGCAGAGGACGGTTGGCCCGGAGCCGACGTTTCACCCCTCTCGCGCCCGCGCGGACGCTTCGCCCACGAGACGACCGACGGCCGGCCGCGCGAGGACCGGATGCTCCGGCTCGCCGGCGTCGACCGCAGCTCGCGCAAGACGCACATGGCAGCCTTGCTCCGACCGGTGCTGCAGGACGCCCAGACGCGGCTCGTGTTCCGCGGCCAGGCGCTCATCGTCAACGACGTCGGGCGATTCATGCCGACCGAGAAGGACCTCAACTACCCAGGCGTCATTGTCAAGGGTAGGATGCATCCCTCCCTCTGCCGGGCGGCTTTCCTCGTTGCTGATGTCTTCTTGTCGATGTTGCTCCCCTTCCCCCCCCCCCTGCCACAAATTTCTTCACCCGACTGCCAGCCGCCGAGAAGGGTTTTGGCCGACCGCCGGCTGCCGACCGGCCCTCTTCCAAGCCCTCGACGGTCGACCTCGCGAGTGCGATCGGCACAGAGGACGACGACGACGACGGCGCGCTGTTTCGCCTGCCGGCGCTCGAGGTGCAGGAGACGTGGTACCCGTCGGTCCGCAAGACGTTGTGGCTGCTGAGCGAGCTGCACTCGTTCATTGCGGTTCGTCACTCAGTCTCTCGTGCCTTTGGTTTGAGCCCCGAAAGCGATCGAGCGACGGGCTCACCTCGCTGCCGTTTGCGGCCCCCTCTTCTCCTGTCACAGCCCAGCATCTTTGAAGACCTCGCCCAGGAGGCGGTCTCGCTCTGCCGCCAATCGTTGCTGACGGCGACCGAGCTCCTCAACTCCAAGGTCGGCCGGGTGGACGGTGGCTTGTTCCTCGTCCGCCACCTGCTCATCCTCAAGGAGATGCTGAGCAGCGTGGAAATGGTCCAGCGTGACATGGGGGGCGAGATGCTTGGGGTGACGGGTGCGTCGGGAACCTGTTCTCGCTCTCTCTCTCTCTCTCTCTCTCTGTCTCTCCCGTCGACGGCGGGCTGACGCGGCCTTTTTCGTGTCCTGTCGCGGAATGGCGGTGCGACAGACGCCTTCTCGGCGATGCTCTCGTCGGCGCTGAGCTTCCTCCCTTCGAGCCTGACGTTTGGCTACGGCGGCGGCGGCGGTCCCTCGTCGAGCGCGCGGTCGACGACGCGGGCGCTGGCCGACCCTCGGTCGGTCGACATCAAGCGCGAGCTCGACCGATCGCTCAAGGAGGCGTGCGAGGACCTCATCAGCCAAGCGACCGTCGCCTCGACCGTCCCGCTGCGGTCGTTCCTCGCCCGGGCGTCTGCCTTCCTCGGCGCGGGCAACGTCGGCGGCGGCGGGGAGGAGGGGGAGCGCGAACTGACGGCCGAGCCGTGGGCGAGGCCCGACAAGGTGCTCGAGGTCCAGGCCGAGCTGCGCGAGGTGATGCGGGCCGAGGTCAAGGGCTGGGTGGGCAAGCTGCGGACGTACCTCGAGGACGACAAGGCGGTCGACGTGCTCATCCCCCCGCTGCAGGTGCGTGTACGGGTCGCTTTCGCTCCTGCCTGTCTGTGCCCTTTGCTTTGTTCGCGCACGTCGATGACTGATCCTGTCTGCACCTCCCTCCCTCCCTCCCTCTCTCTCTCTCTCGCTCTCTCTCTCTCTTCCTCCCGTTACGACGACTCCCCCCCCCCCCCGCTTTTCCCTCCCTCTCTTCCCCACGCAGTCGAGCATCATCGACGTCTACCGGCCGTTCCACGAGCTCGTCCGCACCCAGTACGGTTTTGCCGTGTCGGAGCAGGTGGCCTCGCCCGCCCGGCTGTGGGACTTTTTGCAGACGCTGTCGGACGAGGCGACGACGACGACGACGGCGGCGGCGGCGGCTCGGGGTCGCTGACGCCTTGCCTCGGGGCGGCCTGAGCGGAGGGCGGGGACATGGGCCGAGGGCAAGCAGGAGGGAGAGAAAGAGAGAGCGCGCGCTGCTGGACGTTGTGAGAGAATGAATGACCCCTGGCTGTCTATCGAGTGGGCTTGTTGATGAGAACGCAGCGGGCGGACCGGTCCGCCCGCCCTCGGCAGCAGCCGGAGCGGATCCTCCCGACTCTTTTCGTCGGCCGCGCCCCCTCCCGCCATCCACCACCCATCCACCTCTCGCTCCTCCTCCTCCTACCCATCTCCAGCCATGTCGGTCGCTCCCCTCCGCACCTTCCTCCGCGCTCAGGTCCGTCTCTCTCTCTCTCTCTCTCTCTTTTCTTTGTGCTCTGCCATCGCTCGGCCTGTCGACCCTCTCTGGCTGACTGACGCCCCCCGTTTTCTCTCGCCCTTCCTGCCTCACCCGCGCCGTCGCCGCCAACCCAGGCCTCCGCCACCCCTCGCCTCTCGCGCGCCTACGCCGCCAAGGCAAAGACGCTCAAGGAGACGCTCGCCGAGCTCATCCCCAAGGAGATTGAGAATGTCCGTCTGTGCCTGCCTCGCCCTTTTTCGCTCGCCCCCCAGCCGACCGGGCGAGGGGCGGGGGCAGCTCCGAGGTCGGCCATCGCACACGGCCGACGGTCGCTGACTGACGGCCCTCCCTCACCCTCGCTCTCACATGCACACAGGTCAAGGCCATCCGCAAGGAGCACGGCAACAAGTCGTTTGGCGAGTACACCGTCGACCAGGCTTACGGGTGAGGTCTCTCTTCCTCTGAGCCGGCTGACGGGCCGCCTCGCACCATCGCCCCCCCCCCCCACCTTGGTCCATCGCTCGCTTCTTTCCGTCCGCTCGGGGAGGACCGAGGAAGCGCACGATCGCTGACCCTTCGTCTTCTCTGTGACCTCACTCGACAGTGGCATGCGCGGTATCAAGGTGCGATCCATCCCTCCTCTTGTGGCGGCTCGCTGTCGAAAAAAGTCTCCATCTCGCTAACCCTCGCCTGCTTCCCCATCTCAACCACAGGGCATGATCTGGGAGGGTGCGTTTGGCAGCCGGCTTCACCCAAGCCGAACCAGGCGCTTTGGACGCGGGACACGTGAAGCCTGCTCGTGCTGACATCCTACCTTGTCTCGCCTGTGCCTTTCGCCTCGCTGAAGGATCCGTCCTTGACGCTGGTGCGTCGTCCCCCTCCCCTCATCCCCCCTCGGTTCGATCTGCCGTCCTTCGAGCCTCCCCTGACCGATCCCGTTGCTCTCTCTCACCTCCTGCAGACGAGGGTATCCGTTTCCGGTACGCATGCTGGCCTGACCCGCCCTCCGCCATCGCTCGATCCGGCAGCTGACCGTCTTTGGCCTCCGACTCGTGCTGGCGCTCTCGCAGTGGCAAGACCATCCCCGAGTGCCAGGAGCTCCTGCCCAAGGCCCCCGGAGGCGACGAGCCCCTGCCCGAGGCCCTCTTCTGGCTCCTCCTGACCGGCGAGGTCCCGACCGCCGAGCAGTGCGCCGCCCTCTCGGCCGACTGGGCCGCCCGCGCCGCCATCCCCAAGTTTGTCGAGGACCTCATCGACGCCTGCCCCTCGACCCTCCACCCCATGTCGCAGTTCTCGCTCGCCGTCACGGCCGTGCGTCTTTCCATCGCCTACCATCGCTGTGCACGATCCCGCGCTCGAAAAAAAAAAACCCCGACCAGGGTGGCTGACCTCGCGATCCTCACCCCGCCCTGCCCCTCTCCAGCTCAACCACGACTCTGCCTTTGCCCAGGCCTACCAGGAGGGCGTCCACAAGCGCGAGTACTGGCAGACGACGTTTGACGACTCGATGGACCTGATCGCCAAGATGCCCGCGATCGCCGGCCGCATCTACCGCAACACGTTTGGCGGCTCCAACCCCCCTGCGATCGACCTCAAGGCCGACTACTCGCAGAACCTCTGCAACCAGCTCGGCTTCGGCGGCAACGAGAAGTTCGTCGAGCTCATGCGCCTCTACATCACGATCCATTCGGACCACGAGGGCGGCAACGTCTCGGTGCGTCCTCCTCCTCTTTTGCACCTCTTGGGCTTGCGTGCTTCCCCCACGTCGGCCGTCTTGCTCGATCCGAGTGGGCAACCCTGGCTGACCCTTGAACTGTCACGTCCAAACGCGTGTGCCCGTCGCAGGCCCACACCGGCCACCTTGTCGGCTCGGCCCTGTCGGACCCCTTCCTCTCGATGGCCGCCGCCCTGAACGGTCTCGCCGGCCCGCTCCACGGCCTCGCCAACCAGGAGGTCCTCAACTGGGTCGCCAAGATGCAGAAGGAGATTGGCGTCGACGCGACCGACGAGCAGGTGTCCGAGTACGTCTGGAAGACGCTCAACGGCGGCCAGGTCATCCCCGGCTACGGCCACGCCGTCCTGCGCAAGACGGACCCGCGCTACGCCGCCCAGCGCGAGTTTGCGCTCAAGCACCTGCCCGACGACAAGCTCTTCAAGCTCGTCGGTCAGCTCTACACGCTCGTGCCCGACATCCTGCTCAAGGCCGGCAAGGCCAAGAACCCCTGGCCCAACGTTGACGCCCACTCGGGCGTCCTCCTCACCCACTACGGCTTCAAGGAGCAGTCGTTCTACACCGTCCTGTTTGGCGTCTCGCGCGCGTTTGGCGTCGCCTCGCAGCTCATCTGGGACCGCGCGCTCGGCATGCCCCTCGAGCGCCCCAAGTCGTTCTCGTCCGAGGCGTGCGTCGCAACTTCCTTCTCTCTGGCGTGCTCCTTTCGCCGCCAGACCCGAGTCGCTGACGCAGTTGCTCCCTCGTCACCCCGCGCCTGCCACCAGCATCAAGAAGATGTTCGAGAAGAAGTAGAGCGGGACCGCGCTTGCCCTTCGTCCGGTCCCTGTCGCATAGCCCACGCCTCTTTCGCCCCTCTCTCTCTCTCTCTCTCTCTCTTCACACCGGATCACCGCTCGTTTGCAAGACCGGCCTTTCCTCCCCCCTCCCGTCCCCCTCCTCCCCCCCCCCCCTCGCCTTCGACTGTATACATGGTTTCGCAACCTCAGCCGTCGATCTCTGACCATCACTCTGAAGCTCTGCGCTCGAGCAAGCGAGCAGGCCCCTGGGAATCGGTGAGCGATCCGTCGAGTTACCAACGCCGCTGTGGGGACCGATCAAGCGGAAGACGGACGTGTGTCCACCTGCGCCCAGACAGCCGTTTGACGAGAGATACCTCCAGAATCTCGTCAACCTTGCGCGGTCGCTGGGTCACAGTCACCTCATCAGCGGCCTTCGCTCCAACCCGCGCTCGCCTCCGCCCAACAGCCATGCCGCCTTCTCCCTCGCCGGCCCCTGCGCCCGTCAAGGGACAACGGCCCCCCACTTCGCCTCCCCTCCTCCACGTGCTCGACCGATGGCTTCCCTCCGCATGTGGACTCGTGCCTCCTCTCTCCCGCGACCGTTCAACCTTCCCGCAGGCGCGAGCCTCGTCGTCCTTGCGAGCGACGACAGCGACCCAACTCTGTGGCAAGCGGGCATCGTCATCGCCGACCTGGCTTTGGCTCCTCTCCCCGGAGTAGACATGGACGCTCGACAACGTGCGACCCAGCGGCCCATCAGCGGGCGCCGGCGACGAGCCGCACGCGACGTGGGACCTAGCCCCAGCCGCCGGCGGAAGCGGAGCGGGCAGACGACCCCGAGAGTCAACGACGTCGGTCCCCGCCTGCGTCGTCCCCGCGCCAGTGCGAGCTCTCGAGGGGGTGGCGAAAGCCGATCGCCCGCGCGCCGCTGCGCTGCCCGTCTGTCGTCGGAGCGAGAAGGCTTTCGGCTTAGCCCATGGCCGTCCAAACCGACCGGTCTCGAGGCCGACAAGGCGTCCGACGCGGTCCGCCGCGCAGCAGATGCCGACGTACGTCCGTCGCTCGCAACGCGAGAGCGAGGGGTCGCTCGTCGGCGGTGAGACAAGGGTCTGAGGAGGTGGGCGAGTGCGCACGTCGATCACGCCGGTCGCTGGAGGATGCGAATCGTCGACCTCCCTGGTCCAGCGCCAGCCGGTGGCGGCGCCTGCGGCCGACGCTTGGCCTTTGCTGGCGCGGATAACTTTGTCGGCTTTGACGTCGGTGCCGGTGTCGACGGCGGCGGTGGAGGTGCAGGCGGGGTCGACGTAGGCTTGCGGAGGATCGTCATGACCGGCGCACGCTCCGGCTCGGGCTTCTTGGCGCCGCCGGTGCCGCCGCTCTTTGATGGGCGGGGCTCGTGATCGTTGCGCGTGAGGATCGTGCGCGCCTTTGTCGTCGGGAGGGGTCGCTGGCGGTCTCTGTCGCCGTCGCCGTCGGCGTCTCTGGCCGGATCGGCGACTGGCCGCCCGCCTGCACTCGCGCTCGGCCGCTGCAGTAGGACGAGCTTGGATCCGCCGTGGGGCGGCGGCCGACCCGGCGCCACAGGTGGCGTCGTCGCCGTCGCCGTCGTTCGCAGAGGAGCTTCGTCCACCGTCGAAGGAGGAGGGCGGCGTTGAAGGATCACCGCCGGCCGAGTCGCGCCCTCCGTCCGCTCCTCCCTCTGCTGCTGCTGCTGCTGCTCGACCCGCCGCCTCTCAGATTTTCCGCCTCCCCCTCCGTCTCCCCCGCCGCTGCTGTCCGTTGGCTCGACCCAGAACACGCCCGCGCCCAAGCCGAGCCCGACGAGTGCGTCCCGCACCAGCTCGCCCGTCGCGCGCTCAGCGCCAGAGCTGACGTCTGAAGTGTCGAGGACGAACGGCCCCGGCGGGGACGAGACGAGCACGACGACGTCATCGCCTGCCGCGCCGTCGGCCCGGGCTGCACCTCGTGTGCGTTCGTCGGCGGGGCGCAGGTAGAAGACGAGCGTCTCGAGCTCGTTCGACAGCCAGCGATCGAGCCGCGGCCCGCGCGCACCCTCGTCAGCCCCGTCCTCGACGGCGGCCGAAGCGGCAGCCGCGGCGTCTGCGGCTGGGCGCGCGAGGGCCGTCCTAGCAGACGGCGGGGCGACGATGACGCTTTCAGTCATGGTGCCCGCCGCTGCCGTCGTCGAGGATGGCGGTCGGCCGTCTGGCAGGGCAGCGCCGACCGACAGGTGGGCCTCTAGGAAGCGCGTCGCCTGACGGACGGCCGAAGCGAGCGGGTCCGAGCCCTTCTTCAAGAGGTCGAGCGTGCGAAGGACTGGGGTCGGGAGGAGGCGCAGGAGAGATGAGGTCATCCACCACGAGCAGGGAGACGGTGGGGAAGATGGCGAGGACGGGTCGTTAGCGAACGACCAAGCGAGCGAGCAGCGACCAGGGTGGAGCGAGCGGGCAGCGCTACCGCACGCACCTTCGCCCGGGACAACGAGCCTCGGCGCCGGCCTCGTCTGGCCCCTTGCATGCTCTGCCGACGGGCCGACGGTGATCGTCTGCGGCAGGCCAGCGAGCCGGCGGACAAGCGGCAGGGCAAAGACGAGGGCCGAGGCGTCGAGCAGGACGATCGAGTGGGCGAGGAGCGCCTGCGGCAGGGCTGAGCTCGTCGTCGACGATGACGATGACGATGTGATGGGTGCGGATGAGTTGGCACTGGACGCAGAAGGGTTCCAGCGAGTGTCGCATCAGTTTGTCTGAGGCCCAGGCGCAGTTGGTTCGAAGAGAGGTCGAGGACGAACGGGGTCCGTTGGGTGCGTCGTCTGGGTTGACCTGTCGTCGTCGCCTGCGTCACCCCCTCGTCGGCCGCCGCACCTGCCGAGGTCGAGTACCATCTGGCCCGGCTGGGCCCGCTACCGAGCCCAGCGACCTGGGCCTGGAGCTCGTCAATCTCGTGGGCGAGCTTGGCTGCTGCGAGCGTCCTGGGTTGGACGGTGGACGAGGGATGAACGAGGGATGGCATGGTGGTCGAGGTTTTGGCATGGGGCAATAGGTCGGTCGGTCGGCTGGGCCAAGTGGCCGAGGACCCGAGGGGATCCATCTCATCTCGCCACGACCCGAGTGGATCCATCATCTCTGGCCACGACCATCCCCAACCAACCTGCATCCTTGGACATTGTGCAGAGGAGCTGCTCTCGACACGTTCCCTCCCGTCGTCTCGCCCATCGCCGGGTCCCCGCTCCCAGCCCCCTCCCAACAAACCTCGAACGACTCGCGCGCGCGTCCGGAAAACGCCCCAGCCCGATGCTGCTCTCGACGACCACCACGACCTTCGCCTCCTTCTCCTTCCGACGACCCTTCCTGACCGCCCGTCGCTCGCTCGCCATGGTCCGTCCGCTCCTCTGCCCCCACCCCCACCCCCAATCGCCTTTGCTTGCACCTGAGTTCCAGGCAGACTGACGCTCTCCTCTTGCTCTTGCGCCGCGTGCCCGCGCCTCGCTCTCCCTCCGACCCTGCGCTCGCGCCCAACCCCCTAGTCCGCCTTCACCCCCCAAGAGATCTTCATCGCCTCGGCCGCTCGCACGCCAATCGGCAACCTCCAGGGCAACCTCAAGGCGCTCTCGGCCGTCCAGCTCGGTGCCGTCGCCGTCAAGGCCGCCATTGAGCGCTCGGGCGTCCCGGCTGACAAGGTCGAGGAGGTCTACATGGGACACGTGAGGCCCCGCTCCCTGCTCCCTTGCTCCCTTTGCCTTGTTCTTCTGGTCAGCACGGCGCCGCCTCGTCTGTCCCTCGAGGGGCAGCGTCGCTGGGTCTCGGAATGAATCGGGCTCTTCCGAGACAGCCACTGGGTCAAGCACCTGTCGCTCCGACCTCGTCCAGCCCTCCCAGCTCGCCCTTTTCGCTTGGGCTCCCCCAACGAGCGCTCGCTCCTTCGCCCTCGCTCGTTCGACGCGTCTGTCGCCTTTGCACCTCCCTTTGGGACCTGCACGCGGCATGATCTTGTTTTACGAGGGTTTTTCACAGCCGACTGACGCCCTGTCACACTCTCCTCACACCCCACGCTGCTCTGCCGACCGATCTCACTCCCCTCCCCGCTCGACCCGGCGCATGGGCCTCTCTCTCTTCCTTTCACTCGCTCCCCCCCCCTCCCGTCCCCACTCTCGCCCCGCTCAACGGTCTGCAGGTCATCCAAGCCGGCGCCGGCCAGTCGCCCGCTCGCCAGGTCCTGCTCGCGTCGGGCGTCCCCAAGTCGGCCGACGCGACGACCGTCAACAAGGTCTGCGCCTCGGGCCTCAAGGCCATCACGCTCGCGAGCCAGGGCATGATGCTCGGCGGCTTTGGCGGCTCGCAGAAGCGCTCGGTCGTCGTCGCCGGTGGCATGGAGAGCATGTCGAACGGCCCGTGCGTGTTCCAACGCCTTTCCTTTGTCCTGCGCCTGCCTGCCGCCCTTCGTCCCATCCTCGCGACGCGCGCCCTTGCTGACCCTCCTGCGCTCGCTCACTTTCCCTCTGGCAGCTTCCTCATCCCCCGCACCAACCCGGCCTTTGGCGGCTTCAAGACCAACGACTCTGTCCAGGTCGACGGCCTGTGGGACGTCTCCAACAACTTCCCGATGGGCAACTGCGCCGAGCACGTCGCCAAGCAGCACGGCATCACGCGCGAGGACCAGGACGCGCACGCGCTCGAGTCGTACGCCCGCGCCTCTGCTGCCTGGGCCGCCGGCAAGTTTGACGCCGAGATTGCCGAGGTGACGATCAAGCACCCCAAGGGCGACATCGTCGTCCGCGAGGACGAGGAGTACAAGAAGGTGCTGCCGGCAAAGGTGCCGTCGCTCAAGCCCGTCTTCCTCAAGGCCGAGCAGGGCGGGACCGTCACCCCGGCCAACGCCTCGGGCATCCAGGACGGCGCCTCGGCCGTCGTCCTCATGACGGGCGAGGCCTGCGAGGCCAACGGCGTCAAGCCCCTGGCCAAGATCCTCGGCTGGGCCGACGCCGCCATCGACCCGATCGACTTCCCCATCGCCCCGACCGTCGCCATCCCGCTCGCGCTCAAGAACGCCGGCGTCAGCGCCGACGAGGTTGACCTGTACGAGCTCAACGAGGCCTTCTCGGGTCCGTTCACCCCGTGCCATCGCTCGCCTTCGTGCGCGAAGCCTTCCGCTGACTTGTCCTTCCGCCCTCCCCCTGCTCGCAGTCGTCGTCAAGGCCGCCGAGAAGATCTGCGGCATTGACCCGGCAAAGATCAACGTTGGTCCCCCCCCCCCCACCCCTCCTCGCCTTCCCTCTCGTGTCGCGTCCTCGCGCTGACCTCCATGGCTGCTCTGATTCGGCCCCTCCCCCCTTCCGTCGCATAGGTCAACGGCGGCGCTGTCGCCCTCGGCCACCCGATCGGCTCGTCCGGCTCGCGCATCGTCGTCACGCTCGTCCACGCCCTCCAGCCGGGCCAGATCGGCGTCGCCGCCATCTGCAACGGCGGCGGAGCCGCCACCGCGCTCGTCGTCAAGCGCCTCTGAGCGCGAAAAAGAGGTGTGACGGAAGAGGAGAGGGAGGACGGTGATACCCATGCCCAATCTTTTGTTCGTCTGTCGTCGCCGGCCGACACGCGAACGACGCGTGTCTACCGCTCAGCCTGTCATCCATTGGGTGGTGGTTGCTGTCCACAACGACTTCGCTGATGAGAAGGGCATGGGAGAGGCAAGACGAGAGAAGAACTGTGGTCGGACACCACAAGTGGCGATGTCATCGTTCGACGGGCGCGAGACCGAGGGAGGTGGGAGGCGCAAACGAAGCAGGGACGACGGAGATCGGAGCCGTCCAAGGAGTGGCCGGGCGAAAGAAGGGTGAACATGCGGGACGGTAGCCGTCGGAAGGTCAAGCGGTGCGCCGTCAGGCGGACGAAGACGAGTTGCTAGGAAAGAAGACGCGTGTCGGAGAGGTCAACACGATGTCCGGTTGAGACGGGCAAGGCGCAATGGAAAGGGATGCACGATCGATCATCAATGCTCGTCTTCGAGGCGACCTAGACGTACTTGTCGGCGATGTCACGCTCGAGCGCGGCGGTCTTGTTGTCCTTGTCGGCGATGTCGCGCTAAAGGGTCTTGATCGCGTCGGTGCGCGTTGCGTCGAGCGGTTGAGCCAGTCCCGGAAGTCCTCGCGCGATTTCTCGTCTCTGGCTCTGGCAAGATCCTGCCGTTCGAGGGCGCCCTCGAGCCTTTCGACAGAGTGAGCAAAAGGTGGACTCAAGCGTCCGCTCCGATAGGTCCAGGTCCAGTACAGGAGGGGCTGGACAGCAAACGGTGACGCACAGCCCGATCAGCCTGAGGACAGCCTGCGAGTCATCTTGTCGGACCTTTTCGGCAGTGGAAGGCTGGGTGGTGGGCGAGGTAGCAAGGCAGGGGTTCTTGGCCGTCGAGCTGTCGTCCTGAACGGCAGCGGCGGCAGCGTCCAGTCGGCTGGCAGTGGATGCGACCGGCTCGTCATTCGAGGCCGACTGGTGGGGAGGGCCGGAGGGAGCGGCGTTCTGAACCATACTGGCAGTCGTGAGGTTGCGTTCCAGGGCGGAAGTGAGGGGAGAAGATGGACGTCAAGAGGAAGGGAGCGCAAGAGAAATGGGCTGGAGGGTCGAGCGCTGCGACCGCAGGGGCGGAGCTGCACGGCCGACCACTCGTACGCATCAGCCAAAGCCCACTTAGCCATCCCTCCCGATCCAGACTTTGCGAAACGTCGTTGCCTTGCGGCCCCGAGTGCGCGCTGGGTAGTCGCCGTCGTCGGCCCCGTCGTCAGTCGTCAGGAAGGAAAGCGCATGTATGGGCGTCGCCCGACTACGACCGGCCCATCCCCCCCGGGATCAACCATCTCCTCGAGAAGAGTTGCCGACCGGATCGACACCGTCTAGCCAGCCTTACTTTGACGACTCAGCGAACCAGTTAACGCCCAGGACCGAGGGCTCCTTGAGGGTCTGTCGGGCGCCAAGGGACAGGGCAGGGCACGGGGTCAGCACCCGAGCTAGCGAGCGCCAGCGCACATACAGCAGACGTTGAGAGACAGCCAGAGAGGAGACGCACGCCGTGCTGGTAACCGAGAAGGGTAAGCCCTCCAGGGTCGGTCGAGAAGTGGGTGCCGGCCTCGAGCGGGAAGCCGCACCACCGGCTGAGGTCGCGAGCGCAAGAAGAGGAGGAAACGAGGAAGCCGTCAGCCGTCATCCTGCTAGAGCGACCGAGTCGGAAAAAGGGAGCACAAGAACGCACGCAATGAGAACGCGCGAGAAGTGGCCGTGGCTGACGATGACAACGTCGGCCTCCTCAGCCGCCTTGCGGCGCTCCTTCTCGCTGCATTCGCCGAGCTTGGCCGCCTCGGCCCCGCGGTCCTCAGCGGCGCGGTGGATTGCGCGTACCTTCTCGATGACGCCATCGACTCGGGCCTGCATCTCGGCAGCAGTCTCGCCGTTGTGAGCCTCGTTTGAGGGGCATCTGATGGGGCGGGGGCATTCGCCGACAAAGGTCAGGATCAAGCGCAAACGGCCGAGCACGAGCTTGATAGACGAGCGACGCACCCGTCACGCCAGATCTTCCATCCAGGGTTAAGCTTCTGGATCTCGTGCGTCTGTAAACGTCGACGAAGGCCGGAAGAACCCAATGGCGGCGGTCAGCAGTCCTGAGCGCGGAGGGCCGAGCGAACCAAGAGTCAAGACGTACGTGCAGGCCCTCGTACGCGCCATACTGCCACTCGCCAACCTCCTCGGTCGTCTGCCAGTTCATCGACTCTTTCTGCTCAGGCGTGACCGACTCGAACAGGAGCTCGGCGGTCCGCTGCGCGCGCAGGCGGGGCGAGACGATGACGTGCGTCAGCTTGGACGGGTCGAGGAGCTCTGAGTTGGTGGGCGGAATTCGGAGAATCAGGTCAACCTCGACACACTAAATGAGAAGCGGTCCTTCTGGGCAGGGCGTCGCTCAAGGAAGGTGGGTTTCTGAAGCAAAAGCGGGCGACTCACTGCCGGGGCCGACCATGAGGGGCGCGTTCTGGGCCATGACCTTCTCGCCATTGGCGGTGAGAGGGATGTCGGACACGCCGGTCTGCAGGAAGAGTAGGAGAGGAGAGCCCGAATGTCAGACCACCAGTAAGCGTGTGTACTTGAGCAGGAACAGCTGAGGCAGAGGACGCACGTGTCGACCTGAATGTCGTTTGAGTTCGCGAGAGAAAGGAGGACGTCAGCTCGCGGCCCAGAGTGAGCCCAGACAGAGCAGGCACAGGGGTAGCGAAAGCGATCTACCGTTGATGCTCCACTCGGTCTCGCCTGGTCAATTCGCGTGTGCGCGAGAGTCAGTGCTCGGGCTTGACACGAAGAACCAGGCAGGAACGAGGCGAGCTCACCGTGGCCTGCCAGATCGTTGGAGGGGCGTCGCGCAGGAGAGAGGGTGCCGTCAGCCCTGAGCTCGGATCGTCCCGAAGGACGTGGCAGGCTACCAGCAGTAGCAGCGCTTCCAAATTGGTACGTACGAATCACGTAGACGCGGGGCATGCGAGGGGCCATCTTCACAAGTCTCTTGAGGTCAGGGGAAGTGGGAAGGGCAAGGGAGAGACGGGTTGCGGGGGTCAACGTCGAGGGCGGCCGGCTCAATCTCGCTCGTCGCCGCCAACCTTGACCTCCTTCACCCGGACGTACCTTCCCTGGTCCCCCTTCCTCTACGGACTCCCTCATAGACCATCCGTTTCAGGTTCCATATACCCTCTCTCGCTAGGTCGCTGCAGAGATGGCCTCGATTCCTCCAGCCATGTCCAGCTCGCCGCCCCTCCCGACCGAGTCGGCCATCGACCTGTCGGCGCCGTTCCAGGACGTCGCCATCAGCACGCCCGCCGGCTCGCCGCCCGCCGACCCCTCTGCGACCGGCTTTGGACCCGACGGCACGCTGTCCGACATTCGACGCTCGCACCGGACCTCGGGCAGTATCTCGCGCATGATGGGCGGCCTGCGCAACGGGCGGTCAGACGAGGCCTTGCCCGCTCCGAGCTGGCAGGATCAGCAGCAGCGCGCGTCGCCGAACGGCACCGCCGCGTCCCCTCCCCCTTCCCTTCCCTCGTCAAGCCTCTCGGCGCCCGCCACGCATGCCATGCCGACCCCGTCGCCCCCACCCCCACCACCGCCGCTACCCTCGGCGAACGGCTCTGGACTCGGCGCCGCCCCTCCCCACCGGTCAAGCGTCGCCGCGCAGGGCAGCGCGAGCGCGCTCGAAAAGGTCCTGTCGAAGACGCGTCCGCATCACCTGCCGCCAAAAGACCGTGATGGTGCGTCTGCCACTGGCTCGACCTTCTTGAGCGTGGACCAAGGCTGCAGTCAGCTGATCCCTCCTTTTCACGTGCAGAGGACCAACGGCACCTCAAGGATTGGGAGAAGATGATGACCGAAGCGAAGCTGCACGGTCCGTCGCGCCGACCCTCGCTGGCAGCCCCTGTCGCGGCAACCCGGGATGAATAGCTGAAACGATCTCTTTCTGGCCTCCGTCTCCTTTCAAACACATCAATGCCTTGCAGACAAGGCGCGGACATCGACGCTCGTCCAGTCGCAGTCGTCGCTGGCGCACTCGCACGCGCTCTCGCTCCCAATCTGGCGGTCGACGCTGCTGCCGGCGCCGCGCGAGGCGCTCGAGGCAGAGACAGCAAAGCTTGCGTCCGGCTCCCAGCAGGACAAGGGCAAAGGCCGCCCTCTACGCGAGATCTGGTGGGATGGAGTGCCTCCGATCTGGCGGGGCGATGTGTGGGGCAAGCTTGTCGGCAACGGGCTCGCGCTGAGCGAAAAGGGCGACTATGGACGCCACGTCGACCGGTTCGACAAGGCGGTCGCCGAGGGCCGGTTCCCCGCGCAAACCCTTAAGGACCTCGAGCGCGACGCGAGCGAGGCGTGGTCGGGCCTCGGCATGTTCGAGCGCGACTCCTCAAGCTGGGTCAGACTGCGCGAATTTCTCGGCGCGTGGGTCGTCGTGCGTCTCACTTCCTTTGCACTCAGATGAGGGCGGGTCCCAGTGCAGACTGACTGACGACTTCCGCTCCCAAATCCTGTGGCTAACGTAGGCTCGCAGTGACGAGGGGCTCGGGTATCAAAGTGGCTTCCACCTCCTGGCTGCGACGGCGCTGCTGAACATGCCCTCACAAGCAGGTGCGTTGCCCCTTCTCTCTCTTCGATAAACGATTCCCTACGATGCGACAGCTAAATTTGTTATACATTGCCTGTTCATATCGACTTCGCAGCCTGGATCATGTTGCGCAACTTGCTGATCAAGTCGGGCGTCCTCCGCGCGTTCTACGACCCGCGCCGGACGAGCGAGCGTGCGGCCTACTCGCGCGTGCTGCAGACACTCTGTGCGTTACTCCGCTTCCTCTGTTTCTGTCTATCCTTCTGGATGTGGATCTGACCGCTTCGTGTTTTTGTCTTCTGTCTCACACTTGTTTCGTTCAATATCATACCGCAGGCTCCGACCCCTTGCCAAAGGTCTACTACAACCTGCTCTCCAACTCGATCAGCGTGCCCGACAGCTGGTTCACGACGCTGTTTGTCGAGCAACTCAACCTGTCCGTCGCCTGCCGAGTCTGGGACCAGATCCTGCTCGAAGGCGATGGCTTCGTCTTCCGGACCTGTTCGTCCTCCTCCCCTGGGCATGCCTTAGCTGGCTACCCGTCATGTGAGCCAGGATGATCTCTGACCCCCCACATCGCCCCGGTCCGGCCCGCAGGTATCGGCATTCTCCAGACTCTCTCATACAGGCTGTACGACCCCGATCCTTCAGCCCTGCGCTCTGTCTTGGCCGGTACGGCCCCCGTCGTCTTACCCTCGGCCCGCACGGCGGGCGCGACGGCCGAGGAGATCAGGGTCGAGGAGGGCGTGTGGCGCGCGGGCGGAGGCAGGATCTACGGCATCGAGGAAGCGAGCTTGATGGGCTATCTGCGTGAAGGCGAAGCAGAGTGGAAAGGTCCGTCCCGACTCTGCTCTCTTCCGGCAACCTTTCCGCTAAGATTGCGCAAGAAGCTGACCCCCCCCCTCCCTCTTTTTCCGTTCTGCTCTCGCGCGTCTCAAAAGAAAACTCGTTTCAGCGGCTCGTCCAGCGCGAGCTTGACTCTGCGATGTGATCTTGTGCACTCATTCACTCTCGAACCGCGCGAGCCACTGACCGTAGCAGAAACGCCCAAGATCGCGAGCAGAGACCATCTATACCGGCCCTGCCTGCGCGCCCTTTTGATGACCATCGAGGACGACGTCCGTGGGGACCTTTGGCAGCTTCGCCGCCACCTCGCCGCCTAGGCCCTGTCCAATTGCCCGGTCCGACCATGAGTTTGAGCCGTCCCAGTCCTCGCGCCCCCAGATCGGTAGGCCTGTCTCAAATTCGCCGAGAGCTGTCTTGTACCTAGTGCCGCGAAGGAGAACAAGAGGAGGGCTTGAGCACTTAAGCGCCAGAGCACAGCGGGAGAAAAGTCGAGGCAGGACGAAGACGGACCTGCGCGCGTGAAGATAGATGAACAGACTGTCCGGGTCCGGATCGGGCGCGAGCGGAATGTAGCACACGGGGCAGAAGCCCTCTGGCGGGGCGAACGGACTCTCGACCTCGGCCTTCGCCAGCTGCTCGTCTTGCTTATGCTCCTCCTTCAGCGGCACCTCGTGCTGCTGGGCTGGCGACGGCGCATCGCTTTCCGCCGCGTTCTTGGCCTGCGCCTTGGCCGACTGGGACGACGAAGCCGATCCGCGGCGGGCGTTGGGCGACTGAGCAAAGTCGCGCCCCGAGTACCGGTTGACCGGCAACGTTGGGTCGTCGACAAAGTGGCTAGCAAGCGACTTGATGATTGCGGGCGACTTGGACGCCTCCTGGGTATAGAGGACAACGTCCTTCCACCGGGCCCAGTCCTCCTGCTCGTCTTTCATCCGTCGCAGCCGCCGGATGACCTCGCGCGCCTCCTTGCTGAGCTTGATAGGGCTTGAGCTCCCGACGTCAGCCCCCGTCTCGCGCGGCATCAATTTCCTAGCCGCAGCCCCCTTGCCAGCATCGCCCCCCTCGGGCGCCTTGGCAGCTGCTGCATCGGCGAGGCGATGCTCGATCCTGGCCTTGTTGGCAGCGACCTCGAGCTCGTCCTCCGGGGCATAGTCGGGCATGAAATGGACGTCGTCCTCGGGCGTCAGGTCAATCCCGCCCTTTGCACGCGTGGCGCAGGCGGACCAGACCGACTCCAGACCGTATATTGGGTCGTTGGGGATGGGGTGCCCAAGGTACTGCAGGTGAACTCGGATCTGGTGGGCTGCGGAGGGCGACCGAAAAAAGATGAGAAGGTCAGCAAGGTGAGTTGTAGGTGTTGAAGGGCGGCGGACGGCACAAGAGACGCACTGCGTCCGGTGATAGGCTTGCAGCGGACGACGCTCTGGTCTCGAGCGCGGTCGTAGAAGACGCGCTGGAAGATGGTTTTGGCCTCCTTGCCGTCGGCCGGCGCAACGACGACCAAGCCGGACTGGCGGTCAACCGTCAGTAGGGGCTGGTCGACCGTAAGCTCGCCTCTGAAGTGAAGTAGGCGGCCGGTGCAGATGAGGGTCAGGTCATCCGCGGGGGGAAGCCAGAGAAGCGGCACGGGGGAGGACAGAACGCACTCTGGAAACTCGCCCCGCACTCTGGCGAGGTATTCTTTGCGGATCGTGCCAGTCTTGAACTCGTCCTGAATGGCCGACGCCGTCTTTGGGTTGAGAGCGATGAACATGAGGCCCGACGTGAGACGGTCGAGGCGGTTGACGGCTGCGGAGGGCGGGTGAATCGAGCGCAAGCACAGCACCATGTGGTCGTCAGAGGGAGAAACGGCAGCGAGGCGGGAGAGGATATCAAGGGAGATGTCCGGACGCACTGTGCACCTTGTCGTACCCGAAATCGCTGCTCTCCAAGACTTCAGTGACAGTATTTTTCATGTAGCGACCGGTCGGATGGACCGGCATGCCACCCGGCTTGTCGATCACGATGAACTCGCCTTTGGGATCTTCCCAGATGACCTGAATCGGGTGGATCGAAACGGGAGGCTCGTGTCGATGGACGGTGTTCCTAGTGGAGACGAAGCGCGCCGGCAAGGTCATCAAGCGAGGGTCAGGTGCGCGCTCAAGGACGAGTGAAATGAAACGAGGGCAGGACGTACTGCAGCGCGTCGCCGTTGCGGATGATCGTTGTCGGTGTGGCAACCTGGCCATTCAACGTCGTCACACCAGCCTCCAGCGCGTGCCGCTGTACGATCAAAGGACGGACGCGCAGCGACGTCAGTGACGGAGTACAAGAACAAGCCCCCGACAGAAGAGGGCGGACATAATATTCGACGGATCTGGCGCAGCAGCAGCGCGTGCATCCGAGGGGGGGGGGGGGAGGCGTCAGCCGATGACCGACGCGCATGATGCAAGCCTTCGAGGAATCACCGGTCTCGGAATTCTGTGCTGACAACCTCGAGCTGCACAAGGCGGGGAAGCCGAATCGCAGTTCAGTACGGAGACGAGATTCAGCCCACCAGCGGGGTCGTGAGGCGCTGAGGGCAGCACGTAACAAGGCTCGACGTACGAGCTCGCGCCCGAGCCAACGACCTTTGGCGTACGTCCTGTACGGATAGTAGTAGGGCTCGACGTAGCGCAGGCCTGGGTTCTGCCCGCGCGGGTAGACCTTGTTCTGCGAAGGCGAGCCAGAGCCGGCCGCCGTCCGAGGGAGCGCAGCGGGCGGCGGCGGCGAGGAAGTGTTCGTCGTGGCGGCGGCAGCAGCAGCGGCCGGGGAAGAGGGGCGAATCGACATGGCCCTCCGGAGCATAGACCGATGGCAGACAGTCGGATGCAGGTGTGCGGTCCCGTGCTAGCCTGGATGGACAGGGCTTCAGTTGGTCGAGGTCGAGAGGGCAAGTCGTCGTCGAGCAGCTTGGGCTGCTGGGCGAGCTCGTCGCTCGTCCAAAAAAGCCGGCACGAGAGAGTCAGCCCTGCGCTGATCCTTCATCCCTCACCTCCCACCCTCCCTCTTCCCTCGCGACCTCTTCCCTGCTCTTCCCAGGTGCCAGCCAAATCGCCCGCTGCCCCTCCTACCCTCCTACAGACGTCCCATCATACCCAGCAAGTTTTGACTGCAGAGCCTTCAAACCTTGGACCGCCTCATGTTCGCCGCCTCCGTCTCGACCGTCCTTCGCCGGGCGGCCGTCGTCGCCGCCCCGCATCGCCCTGGTGGACCGGCCTCGTCGATCCTCTTCCCGCTCCCGTCTTCTTCGTCGGCCGCGTCGTCTTCGTCGACCTCGCTCCCTTCCCTCCTCTCGCGTCTCTCCATCGGCCCGTCACCGCCACCGCCAACGGCCGCCCTGAACGCCGCCTCCCGGCGCGCCTTCTCGAGCTCGCCCGCGCTCGCGACCCCCCGCCCGGGCCTGCTTCGGCGCAAGCACCTCGGCCGGATCCCTCACCTCGCGAAGGCGACGCGTCCAAAGACGCACTCGGGTGCCAAAAACCGCTTCAAGAGCTACAAGAATGGCACGGTCCGTCGTCGTCCCCGCGCTTGAGCTCTCGTTGGCCGATCGCTCGTTCGAGACGCTGACAACCTTGTGTCGACCTGCGCATGCTGCGTCTCCCTTCTTCAATCCACCGCAGTTCAAGCACGTCAGTACCTGCGCTCCCCTCATTCTTTTTGGGCGTCCGCTCTGGTGAGCCGACAGCTTACACTCCATCTCCTCACGGCCCGCCAGGTCAAGGCCGGCACGAACCAGCTCAAGCGCAAGGACAACGCGGCCAAGCGCAGCGAGAGTACGATCATGATCTTCACCGGAAAGGTGCGTACCCCTTGCTTCTCTCCCTCTCTCTCTCTCTCTCCCTTCCGACATGTCGCGCGTCGTCTGTTGGTTGCGCGCACCGAGAATCGAGCGAGGAACAAGCAACTCACCGCGCGCGCTTGCCTTGCACTCGTCCTCGCCCGCCCACAGGCGCAATCGGCCAAGCTCAAGCGCTTGATGCCCTACTGGCGTCGCACGCGCCGCAACGGCGGGTGGTAAGCGGAGCTCAGGGAGGAGATCGCTGAGGGAGTGCGTGCGTCGGGCATCAGCGAGTCTCGTCGGCTGAGCAGGGAGTTTTCGGTCTCGCCGCCGTTCCAGACACGCGCGCGAGCGCTGGCGCCGAGCGTTCGAGGGGGCAACAGCTACCTTGCATCATGACAATGAAGTCTTGACTTGTATGGCCGGATTGCCTCGTAGACGATGTGTCGAGACGCGCGGTGCCACGTGAAGAGGCAATGCGCGACGCCTATGAGCGCACAGGCGAGTGGTGTGCACCTCCCGCTTTTCTCATGTACCACGACTCGCCAGGCGCTCCTGCTGCGGCAATATCAGCGCTAGATGCAGCAACGATGTCGCTGACGACACGCAGCCAACGCAGTCACGCGGGTGGGCGTCAGCCTGGTCGTCTTTCTGCCGGGTCCGCAGGCCGTTCTGCCCGAGAGCTGCCTGCATCGTGGATCGAGCAGCGCGGCAGCCGCTCGCGAGCTCCCGGCCGGATCTCAGCTCTACCAGGCATCACTTTCGCTCCCAAGCCGGTTGCGGCAACCTCGACTCAACCTCGTCAATTGCTTGTTGAGCGTTCACCCTCCCCGCACAGGACTCCTGCCGGCCCCGTGAACCAAGGCCCGGAGTAAAGACCAGAGCGGTGGGTTGGTTGCCCGCATCATCGGCCTGCTTGAGGAGACCCGCGTCACTGCTGCCGAGCGGCAACGGCGGCAGCGCGTCACTTTGCCTTCCTTCTGTCGTTGGCAACGGCTCGCTCCAACACTCTGTGACCCGCCCAAAACCACTTCCGAGGGCCTAGCCACGCCAGGCGACGCCTAGCCTTGACGTGTGCTGCGGCTGAAAGCTGAGCGGCGGTGCTCGTGCCCTGACGTGTCGCCCTCTCGGACCGCGCAGCTGACCCTGCTGCTCGACGACGTCTTCGTCCGGCCCCAGCACCTTAAAGGACGAGGGCAGCTGAACCCTTACTCGCTTCTTCCCATCTTACACACCCTCTCCATCACTATCCCCACTTTCCACTTTGGTTTTCTCTTTCCCAACAAGTACGATGCAGAAGTACGTCGCGCCCGCCTTGCCTTGTTGAGATGCAGAAGGCATCTCTTGCTGACCTTGCCCCTCCTCCACAGCCAGCAATTCGACCAGAACAACAACCGCGCCCCCATGACCGGTTCCGAAGGTGCGTGTGACGTATCCGGTCTTCCTCGCTCGCTCGCTCGCTCGCTCAGAGACTAATCCTCCTCTTTTCTTGCGCCCGTTCGGCAGCCCCCGTGGGCGCTCCCGTCGGCGGCGAGCACAAGGGCGGCGGCCTCATGTCGTCGTCGCACGAGCACTCGCAGCACCAGCAGCCCATGGGCGGCCAGCAGGCCTTTGGAAGCCAGCAGTCTATGGGCGGTCAGCAGGGGTTTGGAGGCCAGCAGTCTATGGGCGGTCAGCAGCCTTTGGGCGGCGCCGGCCACCACGACCAACACGATCACTCGACGGGCCACTCGCACGGCGGCCACCAGGACCACTCTCTCGGCGGCAAGGCGAAGGAGGTATTCGGTGCCTTTGATGCGACGAAGGGTGGGTCGAGGCGTCCCTTCCGCCATACGACGTCTGATCAGAGTGACTCAGTATGCTTACAACCAGCCCCTCTTCCTCCCCCCCCCACAACCTCCACCCCCTCTAGACCACACGTCGACGTCGCAGGTCGACAAGGGTATCCCCGGCCACAACGACGTAGCCCGCGAGGACGGCGTGAACGCTCCCGACGTCCACGACAAGTCGCGGCTGCCCCAACACGACGCGTCGTCGCACCACGACTCGTCGATGGGCCACCACGGTACGGCCCCCGTCAACAAGACTGGTGTCGAGAGCCAATCGACTTCAGCCCCTGGAGGCCAGCACGGCCACCCCGAGGCTGGGCTTGCTCACGGCGACACTGGAGGATCGCGCGGGGCGACCGGTGCTGGACTCGCCGGCGGCGACCGCACCCTCGACCGGACGCACGAGTCGCACAACGTTCACGACCACCACAACAACGATCGCCACGACGGCCACAAGGACGGCGAGCACAAGCAGGGTATCGTCGAGAAGATCAAGGAGAAGCTTCACCACTGAGCGGCCTCCCTCGCCTCTCGTCTCCCTGCTTCCGGTGCACCTCACTTGTCCTCCGCCCCCCCCCCCCCGCCTTTGTATCTACTAGCGACCTTTCGGACCGATCTATCATGGCCTTGTTGCGCTTCTATCCAACTACTTTGCAAGCTGCTTGTTCCGCGGGGGAGGCGTGGTCCGACGTGGCGAGTGACGCTTCTCAGCGCGCTCTACATGTCCGATGCGATGACGCGCGCGGACTCAAGCCGACTATGCGCAGCTCTAGGAAACGTCCCGCCCCTGGCACGTCCACCTCGGCCCTCCCTGACATCTCCTTTATCAGGCAAGTTCGATGCCCACACGGAAGAAGAACAAGTCGAGCTCAGGGCCGACGCCGTCCACAGTCGTCCGTCCTGGCGTCAAGTCGGGTGTGGCGACCCCGCCGGCCGGGGATGCACGGAAGCCGCCGCCTCTGCATGTCAAGCTGCCACCGCCACCGCCCGGCACTCCCACCACCAGGCCGTCCTCAATCAACGGTCCCGCAACGGTATCCATCCCTTCCGGCCTCACAGACAAGCCAGATGCACTTCGAAAATCTCCCGGGCTCAAGACTACCAGCACCACTTGGGCCAAGAAGGAGTCGTCGGCGCTCGACGAGCTCGACCGGGCCGTCAGCTCGACCGTCGCTGCCCTGCTGTCGGCCGCCTCAACGGTCGTTCGGCTCATCCAGATCCTCCTTGTCAAGCCGGCCCTCCTGTTGCTTGGATGGGCATGGACCCCCATAGTCGTGGTCGGCCTCGCGGTCGGGGCGGGTCTGCTCGGCTGGCAGGCGCTCCAGAACGGCGTTTCCAGCCTCACCTCTCGTGCGTACCGCCGTGCTGGCTGCCGCTGCTGCGCCGACATCCTTCCCCTTGAGCTCCAGGCTGATCTGTGCCCTGACGACTGTTCTGGGTCCTCCTGCAGTGTCGTTCCTCATCTCGTACACGCCCCTGGCCGCTCTCACGCCGATCACCTGCTTGCTCGGCATCTACTGCCCGCCTTCCTCGTCGCTCAGACCGCACGGGCAGCCGCTCAATATCGGCCGCCTCGCACACTCGCTCCGGGTCGAGGCATCGAGGGCAAACGATATCTTTGAGAGCGTTATCGGCATGAGCGACCTCAGCGGCGCAGGAGGCGGTCTGCATCAGACCGAGTCAGTCTGCTTGCTCCCCGTCGTTCATGCACTGCGGCCCTGCCGCTGACCCAGCCGCCGCTCTCGACTCCCCACCCCTTTTGCCCGCAGGATCTGGGAGCTTGCCATGAGCGTCAAGCGCGGAAGCAAGCTCGAGGGAAAGGACATGCTCGCGCAGGAGCTGGTCGACCTCGGAGACCTCACGCGCGACTTGAAGGACAAGCTCATGTGCGTCATCCCCTGTTCTTCGCTCCGGCGGGTCCAACCTTGGCCACCGCTGACGACAGTCTCCTCATGCGCTGCCCTTGCGGCCTGAAGCGGCATCAACTCTCAGGGCATCAACTCATTCACCTGGATTTTGCATTCGTTCGCCGTGCTCGAGACGTCGCTCGCGCAGCTGGCGCTGCCGCCCGCGTCCGAAGGGACCTCCTCGGTCGCCGTCATCGCGTCCAAGAAGTCGCGCCTGGCGCTACAGCGCCAGCTGACGCAGCTTATCTCGCATCTGTCGTCTTCCCTGTCCCAGCTTCAAGCCTCAGTCGAGGGCACGATACCGCTCGCGTCCCGCGCATCCGCGCTCGGCGGCCGACTGCAGGAGGAGTTTCTCGTCGAGCAACTCACGCTCCAAGAGAGCCTCGCAGGCGAGCCGGTCTGGGCGCCGCTCCTCAGCCAGGCACAGAAGGCGGTGGGCCGTCTGAAGGAGGCAGGAGACGGCACGGGCGTTTTCAGGAGGGACATCGTCAAGCGCGACATGCGCCTCGCCGGCGAGACGGTCGGTCGGCTACGCGACATCCGGCGCGGGATGGAGGACGTTCGTGAGGAGCTGGTCGGATACCGCGACAACGTCGGTGTGTATCGCTACCATGTACTCCCTTGAACACCTAGGCACAGCGCATTGAACTTATCTTGCGTCTGTTTCTGCTCACACCACAGGCTACTTCCGCGCTGGCGTCGTCGGCTGGTTTGCCGGAGGACCAGAGGATACCGACGAGATCGACGTCCAGAGCGAGATGGAAGGCCTGCGCAGCATCATGCGCCGATTCGAGGGAGCGCTCAAGGTCGCAAAGAGCCGCGGACGGACGGACGCCGATGCTGAGGGTGCGCGGATCCTCGGTGGCGAGCGACTCGGCCTCGCAGGCTGAGGGCCTGCCGCGATGCTCTCACTCCACCTCCTTCCCTGCTGTACCTTGCAACGTGTCGCGCCCCGTTTCTCTCGGTTCGCGAGACGCGCATTTGCACCATTCGCTGCGGGTCAGCTAATATTCGGTCTACTGCACTAACAGATTCGACAGATGACCGTCGCAGGAGCCCTTGACGCTCACAGGCCACGGGCTGATGACCCTTGTCACCGAGTACCTGCCCCTGATCTTTGACAGTGTATCTCACACACACGCACAATGGTCACCGCAACGGAAATTCCAGACAACCTCTTGCCCGGCCCTGGAGGAGGACCAATCGGCGCCCGGGGAGACGGTCGGTCGGCTGCGCGACATCCAGTGCGGCATCGAGATTGTCCGAGGGGAGCTGGTCGGGTTCCGCTACAACGTCGGTACGTGCCACTACCCCATACTCCTTGCAGCACCGGAACGCAGCGCACTGAACTTTTCTTACTGTCGTCTATGCTCTCACCACAGGCGACTTCCGCGCTGGGTTCGTTGGCTGGTCCACCGCAGGAGCAGCGAATGACGACATCGACTTTGAGAGCGAGATGGACGGCCTCCGTAAAGACATTGGCCATTTTCGGTACGCGCTCAAGACCGCAAAGTACCGCGACTGACTGGGCGGCGACGTCGGAATGATCAACCGAGGAGATCTTTCTGACGGCGACCGGGCAATTAACGTTCGTTTGCCTCAATGCACCGCGCTCATCCGCGGTCTGCTTCGTCTATGCCAATCCTTTGTCTCTCCCGTCCGAACTGACTGGCATCTCTCAAGCGGCGGTTTGCTCGTGGTCCTGAGACGGAGAAGACACGCCATCTATCGATCGTGCTTGCCCTGGTTGATCTTGCGCTTCTTGACCTTCTTGGGCATCTTGGTCTTGCGTTTCTCGGCTGCCTCCTCCTTGGTCGCCCTCTTGCGCGCCTTCTTTGCGTCGCGGTCCTCGTTGCGGTGACCGCGTAGAGGCTTGGGCGGCTTGTCCTTGCCGTCGGCCTCGCCGTCCGAGTCGTCCTCGCTGTCATCGTCGTCGGCGGACGCGTCCGACTTGTCCTCGTCCTCGTCCTCGATCGCATCGTCGCCGACGCCGACGATACCGACGCCGCCGGTCCGGACGTACTCGAGTGCAGTACCCTCGCCCCTGTTGACAGCTTCGACGTCGCGCTCCGGGTCGTAGACCTCGGCCAGCGAGCGCGGGATGTAGGTCGACTTGAAGATGAGGTCGTCCTGCGCGTCGTCGAGGTCGCGCATGTCCTGCGGGAGCGACGCCGAAAATTGAGGTGCCCGGCGAGACTTGTTGGCGTGCTTGGCCGCCTTCGACGAGGACGACGACGACTGGCCAGCGGGGGCGGGCGTGATGACCGTCGACTTGAATTCCTCGACGAGCTCAGCTTCGCCCTCCTCCACGCCGACGTCGTTCGCCGTCTCATCCTCGTCATCTGCCTCGTTCTGCGCAGTCCCAGCGCCAGCCTCGAGCCACTCGCCGAGGCAGCGCTCCCACTGGACGTCCTCCCACTGACGCTTCTCGCGCTCCTTGTCCTCATCCGTCTCGGCCGCCGGCGACGGCTCAAACTTGCCCTCGCCGACGCTGCCCCATGTGACGAACTCGAACGCGCGGCGCAGGCCGAGGACTCGGACCGAGCCCGACGAGCACTTGCGGAAGAAGGCCGCAATATTGGTCAGATCGGACCGGAGGAAATCGTAAGCGTGCGGGTGGTCGTGCTCGACCGATTGTGAGACGTCGATGATGTACATGTGCTGCAGATGCCAACTGCGACGAGCAGGAAGGAGAAGACGAGATCAGTATGCGCAGGGCTTGAGCGCGCAAAAGGATCAAAAGCACGCACAGGATGTTGTACTCGCTCAAGTCGGCGTGTACGAGCCGGCAGACCTGATACATCTTGCGGAGCGCAACCATGCACTCGGCATACATCTCCTGCTTCTCGGGCAACGACATGTGCTTCTCGGCGTCTTTCAAGCGAAGGGAAGGCCTGTGGAAGGCGAAATGGCGGCAGGGATTCAGCGCAAGGGATGCGGACGGCAGGCTCGGCGCGAGACGCACCAGCCATCGATGTCGCCGAGGAACTCCATGGCGAGCACGTTCTCGCGCACCTCGAGCGAGCGCGGACAGCGGATGCCTGCGCTCTCGAGCCGCTTGAGATTGCGCATCTCTTTCTCGGCCCACACTAGATCAAGGAGAGGCAGGTCGGCATGGTCAGCAGGGGGCCGAAACAAGCCGAGGCCGCGAGGGGGAAAGGAAGGGAAGGTGGGACACGCACTGCGAACCATCTTGCGCGGGTTCTTACTCTGGCCGCCCTTGAACCGGAACTCGCCCGTGATGTACTTTTCGCGGTCCTTGAAAACGAGGATGCTCGTCTTAAAGATCTTCAGCGCGATTTGGCGCGGAAGCGCCGGCGGGTTGGGGTTGTGGGCCGTGGGCACGGGCGGCGTCGCCGGCGGCCACGCATGGTAGACATTGGCCTCCTTGCCGGTCGAGACGCAGCCCTCGACCTTGCCGACGAGCCCGCGGTTGATCATCTTGACCAAGACGAGCCGCGTGCGCGCATCGAGCACCTGCTCGACCGTCGCCCGGTCCGACTTGTCCTTCTGGTTCTGCCGGTCAGCCGCAGCCTTGGTGTTGACGGTGGGCTGGGGCGCATACGGCGCGAGATTGATGAGGCGTGACAACCGCGTCTCTTGTGTCTGTTGAGGGCCGCTCGGGCTGCTACCTGCGGCGGCAGAGGTCGACGACGACGCAGCGGCAGGCGTGGGCCGCGAGCGGTTGATCGCCGGCAGCGGCGTCGACCGGATCGACGACGACGAGTGCTGCTTGAGCCCGCCACTACCCGCAGCGGACGAAGAGGGGCCTGCGCGAGCTGAAGGCGCGGGCTTCGAAACGGCCGATTGGTATTGCTTCAAGCGGTTGTACTGCTTGGAGAAGTCTTTTGGAATCAAGCCGGCCAGGGAAGCCGAGAGGACAGGTCAGTCGAGTGCGTGGAAGTGGCGAGGAGAATATGAGCTGGCCAGACCCTTCTCGTGCCCTCCCCAGTCCTCGTCCTCGACCGCACCAAGCTGCGCCCACTCTTCTTCCTCCTCCTCCTGGTCCCAGTTCTCTTCCTCCTCATCCTCCTCCTCGTCCTCTCCTTCCGGCGCGGCGTCGTCGTTCACGACCGGCGGGAGAGCTGCCGAGCTCGGGGCCGAGTCGTCATCGGGCGCGTCCTCGAAGGCGGCGTTGTCGTCGTGGATGTAGGCGACGGGCGTGTTGGGCGCTGCGTACTGGGGCATGGCCGATTGTGATGGTGGGGCTGGCGACATACTTGCGAGTCGTGTCGAGCGGTCGAGGGACAGGAACGTCGAGCTGGTCGAGGTCGGCGGTCGGCAGCGAGAACCTGGCCAGTGATCGGAGGCAAAATCCCCGCCCGCTCGCCCTGCTGCGCGGGGTCGTCCTGGCTGCCGCAGAGCAGACGGCCGCTCAGCCGGGACGAGAGAGCTGCCTGTCCACGATCCTTGTTGGTCAGAGCCTCCTTTGACATCAAGCCAGTCCTTGCTCTCGGTATGTCCGGCAAGTCAGGTCTCACGCGTGCGCTTCTGCTCAAGCCGCCTGCGGCCCGCCCTCCGCCACTCGTGGTCCAGTTTCCCTCGCCGCCGCTGCACCTGAGCTCGCCCGGCGGGGGAGACCTCATCCATTCGACCCTGCCGGTCAACGCCCTCCCGGCTGGCTTCTATCTCCTCCCGCGCTTCTTCAACCTCGCCGAGCAACAGACGCTCCTGTCGGCCGCGCTTCAGCGTCTCGACCGCATAGGCGGCGTTCGCCGCAAAAACGGCCCCGGCGGCGGTCGGCGCAAGCTCAGCAAGACCGACGCCCAGGCGCGCAAGGACCGTCTGATGGGCCTCGGCGAGGGCCTCGAGGGCTGGTTTATGGACGAGGCCGACTACAAGTTCGAGCAGGTGCGCTTTCGAGATTGAACGCTGCTTTCTGGCTGATGGGATGCGGATGAGCTGGCTGGCGTTCACGATGACTGACCGGGTTTCGCTCGCCTTCCTTCCCCCACTTGTCCTCCGCCTCAGGGTCACATGGACTCAGTCACGCATCAGTATCGCGAGGCCCTCCTCTCGTCGCCGCTTCCCCCTCCGAGCTCTCACTCGACCTTCGCCTCGACCCCGAACGACCTCCTCAAGCGACTTCATTTCCTCTTCCCGACCCCAGCGACGCCAGACGCGTCCGCGTCGCCTTTCATCACCGACGGAGGGAAGCCCGAGCCGCGGATCCAGACGCACCTGCTGCACCTAGCGCGCGAGGGCTGGATCGGCGGGCACGTCGACTCGAAGGAGTCGATGGGCGATGTGCTCGTCGGCGTATGTCTCGGCGGCGACCGCGTGCTCAGGCTCGAGCGGGATCCAGAGGCACCGGTCGCTGAAGGAACCCAGCCGGCGGAGGGTAGGATCGACGTGCTACTCGAGTCGGGCACAGTCTACATTCAGAGGTGCGTGCAATCTCTTGCTTCCGGAAGTCTTGATCTGCTCGTCTCGTTCGCAAGCAGGAACGTCGCACCCTCATTTACGACCGCTCTCCTGTCCTCGACTGTGCGCATCGCCCCATCCAATTTTCCTCTGCGGATCCACCAGCGGCGAGGTCCGCAATGACTTCAAGCACTCGCTCCTTCCGCCGAAGACGTCAAGTGCATTTCCAAAAGAGCAACCGCCGGCGTGGGAGGTACCACCCCGGCAACGGCTCTCGATCATCCTGCGCGACCTGCCGCCGTCGACCGCCGTCGTACGCCCTCCTGTCCTCTTCTCTCCCCTTCCTCTTACAGACGCATCCAGCGCTGACCTGGCCACCTGCTTTGCCTCCCGGCATGTCTGACCAGTCCAACATCACGACCGACCCGCTCTCGCCGGCATTCTACAACCCGCTCGGCCCCTCCCTCCCGCTCGCACACGACCCCCTGTCGTCGACGGACGAGCTCCACCTCGCCTTCCCCCCGGAAAAGGCCGCCCGGATCGAGTGCGCGATCGACCGTGCGCTTGATCCGAAATACGAGGTCTACGCGCACACGCTGAGCAAGAGCGAGCAGCGGTACGCGAGGCGGACGAGGAACGGGAGCGAGGTGACGAACGCCGAGCGCGTCAAGCAGGGGATGCGCAATCGAAAGTGGGGCGGAAAGTAGCGAGCGAAGCGTCCGGCTCTCCCCTCACTGCTCATCCATGATCGCTCTTGCTCAATGCCCCGGGCTTGCCTCCGCGAGCCTCATGCGGGCAGGTCGACCTCCCATCCGCTAAAACCCAATCTGCCTCGCCCCACCCGCACCCATCCTCTCCCACGCCGGTCGCCAGTGCAAATACGAATCATTCACATCTCCACCCGATTTCTCTTCTCTTGCGATCCACCCCGCTCTAATCGAGCGAGGCGACGCAGCCGAGGTCAACGAGCTTCTTCTTGAGCGCCTCGGCCTCATCCTTCGACATGTTCTCCTTGAGGATCTGCGGGGCCGACTCGACGAACTTCTTGGCCTGCGAGAAAGAAAGAGCGGTCGCGCACGCCAGTACAGTGGGGAGGTGGGGATGGAGAGGTGGTCAGCCATGTGAAGGCAAGAGAGACAGTACCGGAGCTCCAGGAGAGCGACGGCGCTGGGCGGATGAAGCAGAGAACGCACCTCGACCAAGTTCATGCTGGGCATGACAGCCTTGACCTCGCGGATCACCTTTGCCTTAGCCGACGGGTCGAACGACTCCAGCTTGACGGCAAACAGCGTCTTCTCGGCCGGCTTCTCCTGCAGGGGGGAGGGGAGTACGGCGCGGGGGTGAGGGGAGGAGCGGCTGTCAGCTCTGGCTTTGACGTCCCGCAGCACCCCTTTCGCCCCTCACGTCAAGCCAGATAACCCAGCTGAGGTGTCTTCCGGCAGCTCATGCGCCGCGAAAATGGAAGAGGTAGAAGGACAAGGACGAACTTCAGGCTCGGCCTCGGCAGCCGGGGCAGCGGCCGCTGCAGGTCCTGCACCAGCCGCAGGCATCGCCACCTCCGTGATGTTGAGCTTCTCCTGCTCGACCAAAAGGCAGCGATGATAGCAGCACTCGGGCAGTCAGCGCTCTGAATCGCTCTGAGGGGCTAGGAAGATGAACCAAGAGGCAAGAACGACGAGCCGGGCCGCACCTTGAGCGCGGCGACGAGGTCGGCCGCCTCGAGCAGCGTCAGCGTCGAGATCGAGTCGACGATCGAATCGATCTTGGGAGCAGTTTGCGGGGCGACGAGCGAGCGGGAAAAGGTCCTCGGCCTGAGCGCAAAGAGGGTCAGCTGTGGAAGCGTCGAGGTATCGAGGGATCAAGAAGGACGGACGACGGGCAGAGGAGGGGCGACCGACGGAGGGCGAGCGGGCGGGCGGCGGCGCGGAGGGAGGAGGCCTGGGTCGCACACGCGCCGTGAAAGAAGCCGCGGGCGTCAGCGAATGATTCTGGCATGGCCGGAAAGCGCGAGGGGAGGGGAAGCGACGGACGAGGGACATGGCGAGAGCAGGTCGAGCGATGGGCGACGAGGGAGGGCGGCGAGGGAGGACGACGTTGCAGGGGTCGAGCAAGAAGCGACCTCGTCCTCCTTCCCTTCCTTGCTCGGGCGGCGGAAGCCCAAAAAAACCCCGAAGAGCGCGCGCCGCCTGCAAGATGGCCCGCCCTTGCTGCTGCTCTCCCTCGACCCCGTACCACGTCCTCCCTGCTCGAACGCTCGGTCTACCCTCTCTGACTGCTCCACTCTCTACGTCGACTCCCACAAGAAAACCCATGGCAGACGCCGTCAGGGCCGCCGTCGCTGCTTGGGCCACGGGCGGGCGCGAGACCTTGTCCGTCCGCTGCTCCCACCTCTCCCTCTCGAACAATGGAGCTCGACTTGCTCACGCCTGCCTCTCGCCCTCATCCTTTGACCGCCTGCGTTTACAGGCTGCAACGCCTGACTGAGCTCAGTACGCCGGAGACGACCGATGTCATTGGCGCCTACGCATTCCTCCAGGCGCTCCTGCTAACAGCGTACGCTGCCGTCCCGCCGACCGAGCTCGCAGCGCTCCTCGCCGAGGGCCTCGCCGCCCCGTCGACATCGGCCGCATCGTCGCCATCTGCAGCCGACAGCGACTTGACGACGATTCTCGCCAACGTCATTTACGCGCTCGACGTCCAGCTCGACGAGCCCGTCACCTCGGCACCTTCTGCCGCCGCCAAGGCTGAGCGCGAAGCTGCCCGCCAGCCCTGGACGGCGTTCTGCCGCGCGCTGTGGGCGACCGGCAGCATCCCGGTCGAGCTGATTGACCGCTTCGAATACGGCTTCCTCGAACGGACGGGCCTGACCAAAACGTCGGCCGACGTCCTGACCAAGCGCAACACGCGAGCTTCCACCGTCAAATTGTGAGTCTCACACGCCCCCTTGCTGTGCCTGTCGACGCAGCCAGCGCGCCGCTCACACGTCGTGCCTCTCGCCTACAGCTACTCGCTCAAGAAGTACAACCTTCTGCGCGAAAGCTCTGAGGGCTACGCGCTCCTGCTCGTCCTGCTGCACAGTGAGGAGAACCTTGGCCCGGGCAAGGATCCTGCCACCGGCTGGGATCTCGAAAGTGCGCGCGTCCCAACTCCCACACGGCGTCGTCGACCCCGACTCGCTGCTCCGCGCCGCCTCGCTCGCCACCGACCGACCTGACCTCGCTCTGCCTCGCCGGATGCATCCCTTTCCTCGCTTCTTCCCTACTTTCCCGTTCCACTCTTTTCCCTCACAGATGAGGAGACGACCGCGCGCCGGGCCCGCAGCGTCTGGGAGAAGCTCAAGTCGGTCGTCGGCTTCTTCGAACTCGACCCGAACCGGACACTCGATGTCGTGCTTGATGCCTTCCTCCCCCACGTGCTCACGCATCACCGCTTCTTCCTCGCGCTCTTGCGGTGCTCGCCTTGGGCTGCACCATCAATGCCTGCCATCGGCGCGGCGAGCGTCGACCCGGCCAGCCTCGCAGGCGAGCGCGGTCAGGCCGTCGTCGGCCAGATCCTGGGCTTCAAGTTTCGCTTCTACCACGGCCAAGACGTGATCCGCGAGAACAAGGAGACGCCGCGCGAGATGTACCTGCTTGCGGCGCTGCTCGTCCGCGAGGGCTTTGTCCGCCTGCGCGACCTATGGCCCCACCTCGGGCCCGCAGAGGCCGACGTCGACAAGCTGGAGGCTCAGTGGCGTGCGGGCGTCAACGAAAAGGCCCGGTCATCCAAGGGTAACGCGCTGCTTGCCGCCGCCGCACCGCTGGCCGACGATGACGCGCCGTCGGTCGGGTCGTCGACCAACGGCACCGGGGTCAAGGACGGTGCGGCAAGCGCGGCCGACGACAAGCCCTTGCCAATCCTGCCGCCGCCCGACCAAAAGCTGCCACTCGCACACGCGCTCCTCGTCGTCGGCGCCCACGCGCACGCGGCGCATGTCCTGACTCGCCTGCCCCACATTGTCAACGCCGATCTCAACGTGGCAGACCTCGTCCTGCGCCAGCTCGCTTTTGTCCTCGCGCCCTTGTTTGCGAGCTACGCATTCCCGCTGAAGGGATGCGGCAACCCTGGTCCTGGCCTGCCCAAGCGATCGCCGAAATTGACACTCGTCACGCCGACGCCGGTCGCGACGCGCGACAAGCAGTTTGTCGGCTTCTGCCCAGAGTGGAGCGCGGGCCTGCAGACGGTCGCGTCGGTAGAGGAGCTTTTTGACGAGGCGCAGACGCACGGCGCGCTCGGTCTGCTTCGGCTGCTTGGGGCCCAACTCAGCCGGCGCAAGGACATCCTCGTCCGACTCGTCCGCATCGGCCGCGAGGTCGTTCGCGAGGTCAGTGCCGCCCGCATATGCCTGCCCATCTCAATTCCTGCTCCTGCAGCGCAACTGACCCCCAACCCCTCGCCTTGCCATGCGCCGACTTCCCCTTCTTCCCCGCCAGGATCCGGACTGCAAGTCGAGCTGGGACAAGCTTCTGCGGCTTTCGTTCCTGCCGTCGCTGTCGCTCTCGGGCGGCTGCTGCTCGACCTCGCAAGAGATCTGGGGCCTGCTTTCGCTATATTCGCTGGAGACTCGCTACGGCATCTACGGCTACTGGCGGGCGCAGTACGGGACGTCTCTCCAGCTCAAAGTGCAAGGGGCGACTGCCGAGCGGGACGCCAAGGCCGTCCTGCGGCGCGTGTCCAAGGACGACATCAAACAGCACGCGCGCGCGCTCGGCAAGCTGTCGCACGCCGACCCGCTTGTCCTCTGGGGCGTCGTCCTTCGCCAGATCCAGTCGTACGAAAACCTCGTCAAGCCTGTCGTCGAGAGCGCGCGCTATATCACGCCGCTCGGGGCCGACACGATCGTCTTCATGCTGCTCGACGCCTTCTCTAACCCTGACAAGGACCGCACCAAGACGGACGGCACAAGCACCTCGCTCTGGCTCAAGGCGCTCGCGGCTTTTGCGGGCGAGCTCTGCCGGCGGCACGCGGCTTTGATCGATTGCCGGCCGATCCTCCACTACGTCGCCAACCAGCTCAAGGCGGGCAACCCCAAGGACCTGATCATCCTGCGCGAGCTCGTCTCGGCCATGACAGCGATTGACCCGCTCGCCAACCTGTCGGACAATCAGGTTGCGGCCATGGGCGGCGGCACCGTCCTCCGGGCCGAGGCCGTCCACCCGACAGTGCCGACCGTCAAACCGCCGCCACTGCCCGGGGTTGAGCCCAAGGCCGAGCCGATCGTCGAGAAGCGAGGCGTCACCGGCCGGAGCGCGGCTAAGCTCGCCCAGAGCCTCAAGGACGACGGCCTTGTCCTGCCGCTGCTGATTGCGGTCGCGCAGGCGCGCGAGTCGTGCGTCTTCCTCGTGCCCGAGGAGGAGGCTCACATGAAGCACTTGTCCAGCCTTTTCGACAACGTGCGTCCACTGCTCCCTGTGCCCGATCTCTCCATTTGAAGCTGATGCTGAGTGGCTCTTCTACTTTGTCTGGTCTGCCCCTTGACCCGCCGCAGTCAACCGAGGTGCTGTTTCAATTCGTCGACTTCCTCATGCAGCACATCTCGGTCGACGACTACGCGGCCCTGCTGCCGTCGTACACCGACCTCGCCGACAAGTTCGGCCTATCGCCATCGCTGGCGTTCCACATCCTGCGGCCCAAGCTCGCGGCCGATATCCGCAAGGTCGACGCAGAGAAGGCTCGCGAGACGTCCAAGGCCAAGGAGGCGCGGCTCAAGCAGGAGATGATGGAGCGTAAGAAGATTCTGGCCGCATCGGCCGAGCAGGCAGCACAGGAGACGGCGACTGCGCCTGAGGGTTCGCCCGCACCGCCGGCGCCGGTCACGTCTGTCTCAAGCAAGAGCTCGCTTGTGCGTCACTTGGCTTCCTACTCCGACACCCTTAGCAGCTGGCTCGCCCACTGACGCTCTGTTGTCCCCCATTCCGCGCTGCGACAGTCTCAGGAGCCCAAGTACCACCCCTCGCTCAAGACACTCATTGTCAGCGCCGTCAAGACTCTGCCGCCGCCTTGCCGGGCCACGCTCGGGTGCGTCGTCCCGCAGATATCATTTGCCTACCCATTGATCGCTTTTACTGATTCCCTTCTCACAACTTCACAGCGCGCCCTTCTTCATCTCGTTCTGGCAGTTGTCCCCGTACGATCTCGAGGTCCCAATCTCGTCATATCAGCGCGAGATCGACCGACTCGAGCGTGCCAACGGCGAGCTCGGCCGCTTCCCCACCACGGCCCAGACGGACCAGTGGCGGCGCGAGCGCGAGCTGCTTCAGGTCAAGTCGAAAGACCTCGCGCGCGAGCGCGAGGCCCAGATGGAGGCCTACGTCACCTGCAAGCGCAGGCTCAACATCGAGAGCGCTGTTTGGTTCCGAAGTGCGTCTCGCTCGCATTGTCTTGCTCTGCCGTCCTTCCCTGTTTTTCTTTGCCGGACGCTGACTCCTGTGATTTTTTTTCTCGTTTCCCGCAGAGGCAACGGACGGCACGACGCTGAACACGCAAATTTATCAGCAGTGCATCTTTCCCCGCGCTCTTCTGTCGCTCGCCGACGCGTCGTACTGTGCGCGCTTCCTGCGGACCATGCACTCGCTTGGCGCGACCAACTTTTCGAGTCTGTGGTTCTACAACGGTGTAAGCCCGCACTCTTTCTCGCGCCTATGCGTGACCCTTTCGCCGCTTTCCTGTCCACCAAATTGACGCATCTCATCCCCGCAGTACGTCTTCCCCGAGTGGATGGCCCCGCTCATCGCCTCCTTCACCGAGAACGAGGCCCGCAACTATGGTTCGTCACGATCTCGTCTTGAAGTAGACCAGTCTTTGCGAGCTGTGCGCTGACCCACTCTTAATCGTGCTTCTTGCAGCGCGCTTCATTCACGACTGCCTCGAGGGTCTCACTGCTTGGCGCAAGTCGGAGAGCCTTTTCAACAAGGAGGCGCACGGCGAGGACAAGCTTCTGCCAGGCTTCCGCCGGAAGCGCATTCATGACCTCAAGGAGAAGCAGCCGCCGCTCACTGTCGACGACCTGCTGCCGTGGAACGGCTTCCGCAAGGTCATGCACAAGTGGAGTTCGCGCTTCGTCACGGTTCGTCCCTCGAAGCATTGCCGCTGGCGGTCACACGGGCGACCAATGGCTGACCCCCTGATCAACTCCTCTTTTACCCCTGCTTCAGGCGCTCGAGCTCTGCCTCGCGTCCGAGGAGTACATGCATACCAAGAACGTCGTCATCCTGCTGCAGAAAATTCTGCCTTTCTTCCCGCGCGAGCAGGGCCAGGGTGCCCAGGTCGAGACGCTCATCAAGAACGCCATCGCGCACGAGAAGCGCGAGGACCTCAAGCTGCTGCTCCAGTCGTACGTCTCCTTGTTCTGATTCGGGGTTGAGCCAGTTGGGGAGAAGATCTGTGCTGACAGCCTGGCATCTCCCATCCGCCGCATGCGCTACCAGCTACTCGTCGCAGCTGGGCAAGCTTAAGCCTCAGTGGCTGCCACAGTCGGAGGTCATGGACGTGAGCGTACGTCGTCCTTCTCTTTCATCGCTGGCGCACCCCCCTTTGTCTGGTTTTGGCTAAACTTCTCATATGTACCGCAGTTCACGCCCAACAAGGCCGGCGCTGCTTCGCCCAAGCCTGTCAATATCAACGGCTCGGCCGGCTCGTCACCCAAGCCCACTCCCGCCGCCGTCGTAGCTCCGCCGGCCGACAAGGCTGAGGCCATGGACGTCGACAAGCCCAGCGTCGAGGCTTCTGTGCCCGTCGCGGACGCTGCTGCGATTGCCGTCTCTGCTCCAGCCACCAATGGTTCGGCCGCTCCCTCAAGGCCCCCAACGCCCGCAGCAGGACCGACCAACGGCACCAGCGCGCCATCGACCAAACCGCACGCTTCCAATTCGGAGGTGGAGTCCCTCCGCGCCCGATTGCAGGCGTCTTCGAGCGCTACCTCCAGCGTCGACAAGGGCCCTGCCAAGCCCTCTGAGCGGTCCACTGGTCCCGTGCCTTCCGGTCCCAGATCGCAGAACATCGACGCACCGTCGGGGCCGAGGTCGGATGTCAACGGCGGTCGGGCACCTGCCGACGCGCCGAAAGGGCCGAGTGGACGGACGAACGGGTCGGCGACGCCGGCCGAAGCCGCCGGTCGCACGGCCTCAACTCGCCCTGCCTCGCCCGTCAGATCATCGCAGTCGCAGGCGACGTCTGCTGGGGCCTCGACCATGCCTCAGCGGCCTCCAGCAACTTCTGTCACGACCTCCTCGAGGCCTCCGATGCCTTCCGTCCCGAGCTCCAGCACCGTGGTCGACAAGAGCGGCCTGCCCTCGCGGCCGCCCGCAAGAGATGACGCCAGCGCCGCAACCCAGACCCGTCCGCCGCATCCGCCGAGCCGGCAATCGTCGTCGACGCAAATCGCCCGTCGACCTGTCTCGCCTCCGCCGCCCGCGCCTGATTCCGCTCGACAAGGCCGCCGGTCGCCGTCGCCATCTCGAGGGCCGCCTTCGCGTCGCTCTCCCTCGCCCACGGGCAGGCGGCGTCGTGCTGGCAGCGTTGAGAGCACGCGGTCGCGCCACTCGGCGAGCACGAAGGAGCGCGACGGTCGGCATGCAGAGAGCGAGAAGGAGCGTGCGGAGCGAAAAGCACGTGAACGGGATGAGGATAGCCGGCACCGGCGGGGCGACGACCGCGACGACGGCGGTCGTCGATCGTCGCGACGGGGCAAGGAGCGCGAAGGGCGCGACCACGATCGTGAGGCGCGCGGCAAGGAACGCGACTCACGCGATGCCCGAGCCGACCGGAACGGCAGGCGGCCGTCACCAGCCCGAGACTCGCGTGGTCTCAGAGACGAGCGCGATCGCGATCGTGACCGTGACCCGCGCGACCTTAAACGGCCACGCAGGGATGACGACGTGCGTTCCTTCAATTCTTGCGCCCTTTCTCTGCCACGGTCAACGCCGGTGGCTGACCATTCCTTCCCAATTTGCTGTCTCTGGTTCAGCCGAGATCGGGCCTGCCGAGCGGCGCCAACTCTTCCACTCGTCGTTCGCTCTCGCCGGTCGGCCCTGCGAGCCGCGAGCCTCGCCGCGAGCGAGAGATGGCGCCCCACATGGGCCCTCCTCGTGGCCCTCACAGTCGCGCAGGCTTGCCCCCTCCTCCTGGGCCTTCTCGCCGCGACCGCACGCCGCCTCGAAGTGCCGACAGGGATCGCGCATCGACGCCGCCGGGCGCACGCCGAGGCGGACCTCCCGCGCAACCCGAGCAGAGCAGAGGCGGCGCCCTCGCCAGCCGAATGGGTCTGCCCCCGGCCGTTGCAGCTCCTGCCCCTCCTTACCCTCCTCCCGCCGCCGCACCGTCCGCACCGGCCCCGGTTGCCGAATCTAGCGAGTCCAAAAAGCGGAGCGCAAGTCGTGCGTCTCTCTTCCTTGCTCACCCCTCCCCTCTCATTCGCCCTTATCATTTGCGGCTGAGTCTGAGCACCTTCCCCGATGTAGAGCGTGACGACACCCCGCCTGCTGGCTCCGACGGCCGAAAGCGGGTCATCCGGCGCGACGGCGGCAGGTATGGTCTTATCAACGCGCACCTCGGCGGGACCAGTCGGCGGTGAAGCGGGAAGCGAAGCGCTTAGTCCTCGACGGCGGCCGACGAGGGCTGCATGATCTCATGCGACGATGTACTCTAGCCCAAATGCGTGGAGAAGGCAGGCCAGGTCGTCAGGCAACACCGCACATCCAGTGCTCGACCTCTGAGCCTCACCCTCGCGATTCAGACTACTTCAGAGCTGCCTCACAGGCCGCACGCAAGGTCGCGATTGAGCAAAGGCGCATCGCATCTCAGCTCATGGCCAGATCGCGCGCGAGGTAGCGCGCGAGCGCGAGCCGGACCACGTCGAGGCTCTTGCGGACGTCGCGCCAGTCTGCGTCGGTCCGCTGGGCGGGCGCCGCAGGTGCCTTGCCGCCCGTCGAAGCGCGCAGGTTGGCGAGGTGGGCGAGGTGCTCGACCGGGGCGTCGGTCGAGGACGTCAGGAGATCCTCGAGGTGCTGCAGGAGGAGGTAGGCGGCGTCGGTCGGGACGAGCATGTCGGCGTCTGCTCGAGCAAGCGTGTACGGGGCACTGTCAGCCTCCTGCATCTCGGTGAAGACAACGAAGCTGGCTTTGCCGACGCACCGTCGAGCAGCGGGACGAGGTCGACCATGAGGACGGCCCAGAACGCACGCGGGGCCAAGCCAGCCCAGAACGCGCGGACGAGCACCTCAGCGGCGACATCACGCTGCCCTTGGTCGTACGCGGCCAGGAACTGGCGGTAAAGCGGGAGGAAGGCGAGATTGGGCGAGAAGACGGACGAGGCCGGCGCCGCAAACGGGTCGAGGAGCGAGGTCGGGATCGACTCGACGTGCGCGATGAACTGCTGCGGACCTGCAGACGACGCAGAGTTGCGAGCAAGTGTCAGGACTGGTGAGCCAACAGTGAGCAACGGGGAGAGGGGTGGAGAGGAAGAGGCAACGGACCGTGCCGGACATAGGTGTCGAGGATGCGGTCGGCAATGCCGTCGAGCTTGCGCGCGTCGCCCGCGCGGACGCTAAAGGCGACGGCGAGGCCAAACTGGCGCTCGCGGACGAGGCGCTCGGCGACAACGCGGGCGAGCGTCCGGGCCTGCTCCTCGAGGCCGTGGGCGTGCATACTAGTGGGGGATTCCAAAGAGATCTGGTCAGTGGGATGTGCCTCGTCAAGAGGCGAGGGGGGGTGGGGAAAGGGTGGGGAACGCGGGCAGACGCACAGCTTGAGGATCTCTTCGACCTTCTCCTGGTCGACAGCCGGCTCATCTCCCTCCCTTTGAGGCTCGCCCCCCTCCTGTTCCTCCTCCTTGTCAAGCGAGACGGCGCCAAGCAGCGCCCCAACCGTCATCTTCCCCTCGGGGCCCCTTACCCGGCCAGCATACTCACATGCGAGGTGCCACAGCGCCCGGTCGGCCGCGAGGTGACTGGCGTACTCAAGCACGTAATGATCCCTGAGCGACCGGCCGGTCCCGCGCCGCCGGTCGGCCGAGGACGGGGCGAGCGGTACGAGGGCGAGGTGCGAGAGGAGGTCGGTCAGGTGTGTCGCGAGCCAGAGCGAGTGGTCGTTGGCCGCCGTCACGGCGCCCGTGCAGTCGCCCTTGAGCAGCGCCGTCTGGACAGTCTCGGCCGCGATGGCTGTCGACGACGCCTCGCCGTCGTCGTCCTCGTCATTCTCGGCTGCCGAGGATGACAGCGGCGGGAGCGCGGCGAGGATCTGGTCGACCGTCGACGGCAGGTCATCGCGCTTCAAGCCTGGTCGAACCCAGACGCCCCACGCACCGAGAGCCTCTCTCCAGTCGACGCTCTCGTCGAGCACGCGCGTCTCGCTGCCAGCGAGGAGCTCGACGACGGAGCCGACGCTCTCCTCGACCGCCTGCGCCTGGGCGTCGACGTCGTCCTCGTCGTCTTCTTCCGCTGTCGAGGTCGACCACGAGGATCGAGCCCAGCCGGGCGTGAGGGGCCGCGTCAGCAGCCGGAGGGACGCCCGCCATTGGGCGTGGGCCTGGACGAACGCGCGCTCGGTCGCAAACTCTTCGCTCGACGAGCGCGGGTAGGCGCCGAGGTGGGAGGCGAGGCGGGGGGCGAGCTGGGCGAGCTGGCCGGCCGGATGCGAGGCGAGCGTCAAGAGGAGCTGGCCGGCTGACGAGAGGAAGCCGCGGAGCAGCGAGCGCAGGAGGTAGCTCCAGAACTCTGGGTGCCGCCAGGCGTGCTCGCCCCCGGCGCCGAGGATCTCCTCGCCCTCCTCCTCGGTCGGCCCGCAGTCGGTCAGGTTGACCCAGTCGAGCAGCTCCTCGCCGACAACGCCGTCGCCCCGGCCGTCCGACGGCATGTAGAGGATCCGCGCAAGGTGCAGAGTCGACAACGTGTGCGACCACTGAACGAGGTCGGCCTCGGGGAACGACGACGACGGCGGAGCGGCATCGCCGGTCGTTTCTGTCGGCTCGGCGGCGGCGGGGGGCAGCAGGTGCTGCCGGATCGTGTCAATGTAGAGCGAGCAGACGCGCGAGTAGAAGCTGATTTGCGAGGCCGTTGGCAGGCTGCAATGCGCGACAAAGCGACGAGAGGACGGTCAGCCGCAGGACGGTCGCGCAGCCTCGGGTGACAGGCCGAGCGAAGGAAGGCCCATGTGAGCGACGCACCCTTGCGAGCCGTTGGCGAAGCCGTTCGCGCCGCCTGCTTCGCCCGACGCCGTCTGAGCCGCAATCTGCTGCAAGCTCTGGAAGATGGTGTAGGTGCGCGAGTACAGCTGATGGTCGAGCGCAGCGAGGCCCGGCAGGCAAGGCGAAGAGGGCAAGTGGGCATGTCAGCCCCGCAGGCTCCCTACCGGTTCATAAAGGCGCCGCCAGAGCATCGACTGACAGGTACTAGGTGGAGCGGTACAGCGTCCCATCGGGCGAGAAAGACGCCGCGGTCGCCAGGAAAGGTCGGCGTGCTGCTGCTACTGCCTTTTGACGGCGGCGGCACCGTCGGGTTGAGGTCCTTGGTCTACCGAGGTGCGAAGGGACGCGGGCGAGTAGCGAGCGGATCATTGGAGGAGGGAGGAGAGGGGAGGGGGGAGTCGTCGAGCAGAATGAAGCAAAACAGGGTCAGCTATCTTCGAGCGAGGCTGTCGAGCTGCCTCAAGGCCGCGTAGGACAGCAGCTGCCAAGGTGAGGGGCGCGCCGCTCACGTTGACGGTCGTGACGAGGGCGAGCTCGGCCGTCCCTGGGCTGAGGGCGTGGGCGAGCGTCCGGCCTGACGAAGTCCAGTCGGTCCGACCGTCGGGCGTGATGGGACCCGGACTGAGTGCGAGCGTCGGCGGGGCGGGCGACATGCTGAGTCGAGTTGTAGAGGTCGGTGAGTAGGGCGAAGGGCAGGGGCGGGTTGGGCGACGGTTGGACCAGCGCGCGCAGAACTAACGGTTCATGCTGACCAATCATGATTCTCTAAAGCAGTCCCCGCGGCCCTTGCGCGGCTGCATTCGACGTCGACGACGTCGTCGTCCTGTCGCTCGACAACGACGTCGCGCCTCATGTCCCCTCTCCTCGCAGGCTATCTTCCCTCCTCGGGTCTCGAACCTCAAACGAGGGACCGCTGACGATCTGTATCCCTCTTTCGCTCGCCTGGTGTCTTGGTGGACGGCCGGCTGCATGGTCGTCACGGCCGGTTGAGATGGGACGTCGACAGGCCGCTCGGCTGTCGGCGAGTGGATGATTTCCTGGGGGAGCCTCGACACAAGTGGCTGAACCGTGCGGGCAGGATGTCTGCATGCCCGCTGACGTAGGCAGGGCCATGGAGCTGCAGGATGGAAGAGACGGCAGGGCAGAGGTCGAGCTGGCGGCGAGCGGGCGGGAGGTCAGGTCTCCCGCGGGGCTGGCAAGGTCCGGCCGGCGGATGCGTCGCCCCTGCACGAGCGCGCGTCGACCATCCCTTCGACCCCTTTCCTTCATCTCGTTGCGCTACCCTTGACCACCACCACCTCGACCACCTTCACCACCATGGCCCGCATCGTCTACTTCCCCGACCGTCCGTCCTCGCCCGCCGGCCCCAGCGCCTCTACCTCGGCCGGCGCCGTCGACGGCCACCCTCCTGCCTCCTCCGAGCAGTCCGCCGCTGCCACCTCTTCAGCCTCCAACCCCTCGTCCTCTGCCTCCCACCCCCGGTCCACTCGGCCTCCAGCCCAGCTGGCGCCCCCTCGCGCTCAAAGGGTCCGACTGTCGCTCCCTCCCATCGCCGTCGACGCCAGCCGGACGTCCTCGCCCTCGCCCTCGCCCTCGCCGACCCAACGATCCCGCGCGCCGCCAACGTTGAGCGAGGGCGGTGAGACTAGTCGGTCGGGCGGTGAGCTCGGTCACCCACGTCCTCCGGAGCCGCAGTCAACATCAGCAGCAGCCACTGCAGCATCTGCGCTCGTGTCCTCGTCGTCGTCCTCGGGCCCGCTCAGAACCGGCAGGACGATCTACGACGTCCCTGCGCCGCCGTCGTCCTCTTCGAGCGCCAGCGTCGTCAGCAGTGGTGGTGGCGGCGTCAACTGGCCATCGGACTCGCTCGACCCACTTCTCGAGAGGTCGTCCTTGGCCTCCTTCGTCGGCGCGTCCTTGGCCATGCCCCCGCCCGCTCTCACAGCCGGTCCTCCATCGGCTAGCCCGGCGAGGTTCGGGCGGCCTGCCTCGTCGACCTTTGGAAGATCAGCGTCAGTCCCTGGTCCTTCGACGTCTGCCACCCTCGCCTCAACCTCCTCAACTTGGTTCGCCCCTTCGGCGTCAACGGCTGGCTACCCTCCCCTCGCCCATGCGACAACGTCTCGTCCCTCGACCATCCTCACATTGGGCCGTCGGACGGCCCCCACCCTCCCCACCTTGCCGCTTCACATCCTGGCTCTCGTCCGCACGCACCTATCCAACCTGCGCTCGCCCTCAAACACCCTCGATGGGCTGCTCGACCACGTCGCGCTCAGCCGGACGTGCGTCGCCCTCCGGGCGTTCTACAACTGTCTGCCGCCGGTGACCGTGGCGGGGCAGGTGGCTCTCGAGGAGGACTGGTGGGTCGGCGAGCTGGGCCGCTGTGGATTTGGTGTACATCTCTCTCCCCTTCTGCACGCTGGCCCCTTATCTCGAGAGCCCCCTTGCTGACGACGCGTCTGACGCCCTGACCTACCTTCTGTGAGCAGCTACCGAAGCCGGTGCCCAGGTCGCCCGTCTGCGCTCTCCTCTTCTACGTCCGCCACCTGCGCCAGTGCCGGACTGAAGTTCTCCGCCCGTGGCTTTGGGCGACGGCGTTCGCCGACCAGGCAGGGGTTGACGGGCTCATCATCTGGGGCGGGGGCGACGGAGGGACGGGCGAGGGCGAACAGCCGATCGAGAGCGCCCAGCCCTCGACGGCAGGCGGGTCGGGCGCAGCGGCCACAGTCCACGACGCGCACGAGGCCGCGGAGGGGAGCGCGCGCGAGAAGCGGCGAAAAGTCAGGGTCGAGGACCTCAGGGGCGAATGGGTCCGGTGCTGCACGACCAGCGGCGGCGTATGGCGTGCGCACCGTTCTCTCCACCTTGTCTCTCCGGCATTTCGCTGACGCCCCTCCTCACCTTCTGCATCGTGCCCACTTCCTTCAGCGCCTACGCGCGAGGACATCCTGCTTTCCTCGACGGTCACCACCTCGACCCCACCTCCGTCCTTTCCCCACCCGTTCCTGTCCGACATCGCCCTCCCTTTGAGCCCTCCCCCGCCGGCATCGACCGACAGCCTGTTGTCCACCGCCCGGCCGCTCAACGGCGCCTTCACCCTCTTCACGGCCGACGATGAGGCCGCTGCAGTTGGCGACCACCCAGGGGTGGCGTACCAGAGCGCGACGTGGCCGCCGGCGCGGCGCGTCGTCGTGCGCTTCGTCTGGCGGGCGCTTGCCGGCGGGGCGCAGTCGCTGACCACCGGCGGGGGCAGCTCGGCCGGATCGGGCTCCAAGTTCAAGGGGAAGGGCAAGGCCGGCCAGCCGGAGGTCCGGGGGGAGTGGGAGCGCGGCAGGGCGACCGTCGTCGTCGAGCGCCAGCCGGGCGAGGGTCCCGTCACCGTCGCTGACTTTCTGCAGGGCATTGCGGCCTAGTGCGTGCTTTCTACCTTCCCTCTGCGGTCGCGGGCGTCTCTCCCGGACGAGAGAGCGTCCTCGACACTGACCTGAGCCTCCTTTCGCAGCTGGCTATCCGACCTCGGATGGGACGAGACCAAGCGCTTGCGGCTCGCCCGCCCGGAGATCGACACGAGCACGGCCGAGCAGCGTCGCGAGAAGGGCAGCCTCAACAAGCGTGCGTCGTCCCATTCCTGCCTTCTCTTTTCTCTCCTTACCTTTCTCTCTCTCCGTTTCCTTCTCGCACGCCATCGACTGTGCGACTGACCGGGCTTGCGGGTGCGTTCGATAGGCCTCGGCAAGCTCCGTCGCGACTACGGCCGGTGGGCCTGGCTCGGCGACTACACGTCTGTCCTACCATCGCCGTCGTGCCAGCCCTCACATCAACGCTTGCGATAGGCTGACCTCGCCGAAATTCCCTTAAACGCCCGCCAGTATCCTCACCGGCTTCCTCCCGTCGACTGCCGCCGATCCAATTACGCTCACGGCGCGGCTGACGACCGAGCAGCGTTACCTCGACCACTACCCGTCGGATGACGCAATCCCACCGGCACTCCTACCCGCCGCCGGCGCGTTCGTCATGAACGAAGAGGGGAACGGCAGCCGCGTAGGTGAAGGGGTGAGCGCAGGAAGTAGCTCGACAAGGCGGGACCAGAGGGAGGAAAGCCTCAACCGGGAGGATAGCGGGTACGCGCCGAGCGCCGCCACGAAGGACGCCGACGATGCCGCGCGCGCTGGCGGGCCGCCGTCGTCGCCCTGAGCCCCTCCAAAGACCCCACTCGACAGTCCCACAGACTCTTGCACCCCTCGCCTCTCTTCCGACCGACTCCCGCTCCTCACTTGAGACTTTTGCCCCTCACGCTCCCCCCTCCGCCCCTTCACTTCCTCCCCCTCCCCCTGCCCTCACGCCCGCCTTGAACTGAGTTACGCTGTCCGCTTAGCCTATACCTCCTATCGGTCTAATTCGCTTCCCTCCTCCTACTTGAAGTGATCGCTCTCGCCTCTCGAAACAGGCCGCACGATCCAATCATGCCCCATACGATCAGTAGCCTGCGGCACCAGACAAGAAAGAAAGAGCAGGTCAGAGCTGCGCTCCCTCAAATGGCAGCACGCGTGCGAGAGGCATCAGGGGGGGGGGGACGCACAGCACTCGCAGTCGAACGGACACAAGGGCGTGTCTGCGGAGCGCAGGTCGGAAAGAAGGCGACGCGGTCAGCCAGAGCGCGACCGTTTGGTACAGTGAACAGTGACGTACCGCCGGCTTCCGGATCGATGTCGAGCGCCGCCTCCTTGAAGATACGGTAGCCCTCGTCCGTCATGCGTCCCGTCGAAGCTGAGCGCGGGTGGGAAAGGGGAGGTGGGCATCAGCTTGTGCTCTCCGGTCGCACGCTCCGAAGTAAGAGGCGGAGAGGGCTAGGAGAAGGACGACCGAACCTGCCTCGCCGCGCGAGTCCATGAACGCAGCCACGTCGTCCGGCATGGGGCCCTGGCCGCCCGCGCTTGCTCCTCCGCCGTCCGCCGGCTTCCTGCCAACGCCCAGGCTCGGGTCGACGACCTCCTCCCGCGCGACCGACGCGGCCGGTACCGCCTTCTTCGCCTTGCCGCCCTTGGTGGCCGCCGGCTTGGTCGCTGCTGCTGCTGCTGCCGCCGGTAGTTGCGCCGTCGACAGGTCCGCCGCCGCCCCCTCGGCCGCGCCCGAGCTCGCCCCTGTCCCTGCCTTCGCCTTCTTGCTCTTCTTAGACTTGACCGAGGAGGGCCCAGCTGCTGCGTTGGGCTGAGCAGCCGACACAGGCGCGGTTGCCGACGATGAGGAGGCGCCGGCAAAGATCGAGTCGATGTCGAACGACGCCTTGAGCTTGGGAGCGGGGGCCGCGTCGGCTGGGGCCGGGGCCTTGCTCTTCTTCTTGGACGCCTTACTGGACGAGCCGGCGGAAGTAGGAGCAGCAGGCTTTGTTGCCTTGGCAGAGGACGGAATCTTGGGCATGCTGTAAGGAGGAGCGAGTCAAGGAAGGGAGCAGCAGGCGAGTGGACGTCTCGGGATGAAGGCCTGCTGCTCGCCGGCACGCGAAACTCATGTTCCTCTGCAGTCGCCGAGCCCGGACAAGTCTGCCGGTCACTCGCTCCACTCTCGCCCCTCGAAGCGTCTGCTCACGACGACGACTAGAAGACTGAAGAAGGAGAGATCATGATCGATTGACCACATGGCCCAGCCGCGACGTGCTCATCAGACGGCGCTCCAGCCCTTGCCCTCGGTCCGCCAGTGGCCGACGCCTTCGCGCTCACTGAGAATATCCCTGCCCCCGCCTGTGCCGTACCCGGCTTCGGCCCCACCCGGCCTGCGCTTGCCATGCTTGAAGGTCTCTTTGGCCGCGCGGTCCTCGACCGAGATGATCGACCGCCGGGCGAGCAAGCGCAGCTGCCGACGCTCGCGCTGGTTGTACCGCAGCTCTGGCGGGGGCGAATCGGCGGCCGGGGGTGGGAGCGCAGGCAGGCACGGATGAGCCGACGGAGAGGAAGGCGGCAGCTCGCCTCCGAGGTCTGCAAGGCGAAAGGGTGAGACGCCGCTCGTTTCTTCGTCGGTGTCGCGCGTCCGGCTCGATGTGACGTCTAAGGGCACTGACGGCGGCGCGGGGAGAGCAGACGCTGTCGCCGCCTGACCCGCCATAGGAAGAAGCCTCATGTTCTTCTTCTTCTTCTTCTTGGCTTGCGGCGCCTTCGGAGCTAGCAGGGCTTCGGTAGGGAGGGGCAGCGGGTAGAGGGCGGGCCGCGGCAGGACCTTGGTCGTCGAGCAGTGGTTGCAAGTTGTGGAGACGAGGTGACCGTGCGTTTGGGACGCTGTTACGGTAGAGGGTGCCAAATACGTCCTCGTTAGCGACATGTCAAGGCATGAGAGAAGGATGCTGGAAAGACTGCAACGCACGTCGAGTGACAACCTTGGCTGTCAGGCCGGGCAGGAGCACGGACTTGCACTCCTTGCAGAACGACCGCTTGAAGTTGGGGTCCCTGCAAGCGCAGAGCGGTCGAGTCCAACGAGGTCAGCACAGCTCCGGACATCGCCCTGTCGGACAGAAGGTAGTTGAGAGTGGCGTACAGTCGAATCTTGGTGTGCGAGGCGACACGAGGGACGTCGCTCATCATCGACCTCGCCAGGCGGTCGAGCGAGCCAGGCCCGCCGTCCTTCTGTCGCGTCGCCTTGCGCGGTCGCTTCTGATTGCTGCTCTGGTCACCGCCCTTCTTCGAGACCTCCCGCTGCTTGCCCTTGGATGTGGCTGATGATCCCGAGCCGGATGCATGCTGCTGCTGCTGCTGCTGGTGTGCGGCGGCCTGGGCGTGCTGAGCCAAGTGCAGGTACGTCGCCGCCTGCTGCGTGTACGACAGCCGGAGCAAGAGGTCGCGGTTTGGGATCGGAGGCAGCGCCGGAGGGGTGGCCATGGCGTCGAGCGAGGGCCTGGCTTCAGCTTCTGAAAAGGGCGTGGTTCCTCTACTGAGGATCTTGGGAAGGAGCAGGACGAATGAAGGAAGGGGAGGGCAGTGGTCGCGAGTGAGAGAGGGACAGGTGAAGCCTCAAGTTCCTGTCGCTGCTCGTCGCCTCGTCGGCGTCCTCTCAACCGCATTCTACTTGCCCTCGTTTGGGACCCTTCCCTCCTTCGCCTCCTCCCAAGCCCACTCGGCAGCATGTCGCACAACCAGCCGCTACTGTCGTCTCAGATCGAGCCCGACTCGAATTCCCCGCCGTCTTCGCCGTTTCCGTCCGGCAACATTGGCGGCAGCTCGTCGCCCGCGCCCGCACGGCCGACGCTGTCGACCGGCAACTCTGGCCTGCCCGCACCAGTCACGCAGGGCAACAGCGCCCAAGGAGGGCAGGAGGAGGGCGTCGTCGCCATGCTACGGAGAAGCTCACACCCGGTGAGTTTGCCTCATTGATCGCCTTGCTGTGGGGTAGGATGAAGGCCGCGAGGGCGAGGGAGGAACGCGCGAGATGGACAGACGAGGACGCGGTCAGGCGCGTGCGACAGCATTCTGCTGGACCGCGCCTTTAGGATCCCTCGGTCGCCCTTGTACGAGCAGGGACATCAACTTCTGATGCTCTCGCTGCACGATCTGTGTCGGGTCTGTGCTGCGACAAGGGTGGGCTGGGGCGGTAGGCAAAGGAGAGCTTACTGGTAGGCGCGCCGCAGCCGCGCACCGTGCTCGGCTCCTCGCCATCGTCCATCTCGCTGACCTCGCTTGCTCCTTCTGCCAGATGATCCTCGTCTCGCTCTACCTCTTTCGCTCGCTCGCCATCGCCGTCTACGTCCTCATGGGCCTTTTCACGTCCAACTACATTCTATCGATCGTCATCGTCGTCGTCCTGCTGTCGGTAGACTTCTGGAACACGCGCAACGTCTGCGGCCGCACGCTGGTCGGCCTGCGCTATTGGAACCAGGTCGACGAGGACGGCGAGAGCGCTTGGGTCTTTGAGTCGCGCGACGTACGTCCGATCACCTTCTTCTTTCCCATTTGTATCCATTGCGCGCCGCGCCAGAGCCAGGGCTGACACTTTCTGTGGGCGCTTGTCGCTCCCGCCCGTAGCCGTCGATCCCCGCAAACCCGGTCGACTCGAAGCTGTTCTGGACGGCGCTGTACGCCTACCCAGTCGGCTGGGCCGTCCTTTTCTTCGTCTCGCTCCTCAAGTTCAGTGTCTCGTGCGTCGCGCCTTCTCTTGCGCTCTGCATTACCCCCTCCCCCCCCCCCCGCGGCTGACGCTTTCCTCTCGCGCTCCCATCGCGCAGGTACCTCCCCATCGTCGCCCTGGCCCTCGTCTTTAACCTGTCGAACGTCCTCGGCTTCACGTACGCCGATCGCGACGCCAAGCAGCGGTGGGCCTCAACGGCCATGGGCTCGTCGTTTGGCCTCGGAAGCCTGGGCGGCCTCGGCGGCCAGCTCGTCGGTGGCGCGATGCGCAACGGGCTCGGCAGGGTCCTCGGCCGGTAGAGGTGCGAGTCACGCGTGCACAAAGTAAGCGCAGAATCCGATGAGGCTGCGCGCTTGATCCTAGCCGAGGGCTTGTCGTTCATCGGGTCAGATTGGGATCGTACAGACAAGAGGGCTTGAGAAGATGCAGAGGCAAGGGGGCTCGTGGGCGCGAAAACGAGGTCGGTGGCATGGTAGGAGGGCGCAGCAACAGCGAGGATCGGGGCTACAGACGTGGACACCGCATCAAGACGTGATAGGACCGTGGAAGAAGCGGTCGCGCCAGCCCCTCTTTGGATGAGTCGAGGGCGGCGCGGCGTGCGCGGCCGCGTGTCGCTGACGTCGTCGCCGACGGAAAGTCTGGTACATGTCGTAGCAAGCGAGGCACGTTGTAAAGCTGTGTTGACGAGCCACATGGGGCAGGGGCGTCAGCTATCACGGCTCAGACGACGGACATCTGGCCAAGGCGAGCACGACGCACAGCAGCGCGAAAGCCGCGCCGAGGAACATCCAGAGGGCGTTGCCAAACGAGGCTCGGAGCTCGTCGTCCGTCTCCGTTCGCAGATGGTGCTTGAGGACCGCGAAAGCGACTATCCCGAAGATCCAAGTCGCCTGAAACCGATGATGCGATGGGCCAGTGGTCAGCAAGGGGGCGGCATCATAAAAATCGCGGAGCAGCCGGAAGCGAAGGTGAGATTCGCACCCAGGTGATGAAAGTGGCGAAGACGCTCCAGGCAAACATTGTGATGTCCCAGAAGCGCGAAACGAATGTGAGAGTGAACATGCCTATGAGCAGCGTCACGAGGGACAGGCTGCAGGCTGCGTGTGACATGACAAGAGCGTCAGCCGGCCGCGAGGACATAGAAGCGCGGACTGAAGACGACGCACATATCGGCACGAGGACGAGCGCCGTGGTCAGGTGCTCGAACAGGTCATCAAAGTCGTCTCCGGGCGAAATCTCGATGTCCAGGACCTGCAGCGGGAAAGACGACGAATCAGCGAAAAATGAGAGACGACGACGTGGATTTGAGGAGAGGCGAGGATTACAGACGCGCACGCACCATCGGATTGAAGGTGTAGCTCAGCTTGGTAGCAGAGCACTGAGCCGAGATGGCCGTCACGCTAACGTCCAGGTCGGGTTGTCTGAAAGCGATGAAAAGGGAACATGAGCCAGGTTGCGCGACGGAAGGAGGAAGGCCGTGCGGGGTCGTACACCGCCTCGATGTCTTCCGTGCACCATCCGAAGACGCCGAAACGTGCTGTTCCCGTCACGTTGACCACGATGACTTCGGTGTTCACATCAGCCTTCAGAAAGTAAACTGACGGAGTCGTCGAGAGGGGATGAGCAACGGGGGTCAGTCGAGAACGGTGAGGAAGAGGCGGAAGAATTTCTCGGCCGGCTTTCGACGAGCGCATCGTCGACCAAGCAACAAGGCGGGGACGCACTCGACTGGGCGATGGGCGCGCTGAGCGTGCACAGGAGGAGAATCATGAATGCAGTGAAGGAGAAGAACACTCCGAAGGCAGCGCTCGTGGACCTCATGCTGGCACGCGGCTGACGAGGCGGCTGGGCGAGCAGCGCGGCGTGGTCACCGACGCGCACGAGGGGTGGGCCGAACGTCGACGAGAGGGTTGCGTCAAGATCAGCGCGAGATCTCGTCGCCCCTTTCTGTGTGGTATCGAGAGGTTTCTGGTTAAGACTCACATGCAGTAGAGGTGTGCGGAAGAGGACGAGAATGAGATGGTGGTCGGAAGGGAGCAGGGTGGCCGAATGCAGGACGGGCTTCCTTCAACTCCTGCAAAGGCTTGACCGCAGAAAAGGGGCTGCCTGTCGGCGCGCTCGATCCAGACGATGACCTCTCTCAGGTCTCTTGCTGACGATCGCTGAGTGTGAGCCCTTGAACAAGCGACATCAAGGTGAAGAATCGATACAGTCGTTGTGGTGGCAGGGGCTCGGAAGCAAATCGAAGTCGTGAGTCTAAGAGCAAAGTGTTCGTTGCTCCCATGGGGAGCATTTGACTGTTCAAATGCTGAGAGAGAGAGCATGCGGGGTCGGCGGCGAAACGGAGCCGCCTCAGTACGTGGCCGTGCCCTGGCGGCGCTGGAAGAAGCGGCTGCGCCAGCCCTGCGCCTGGTAGTTTGGGGGAGGGGCGGCGTATACACCTGCGTCGCGGTCGCGTCGACGCTGACGGTAGGTCCCGCACATGCCAAAGCAGGTGAAGCACGTCGTGAAGCTGCAGGAGATCGCGAGGAGAGTGTAAGCATCCGCCGAAGGCCTGATCCGAGAGCGCGCCACGAGCAGAGGACGCACAGAAGGACGACAGCGGCAGCCAGATGCATCCACAGGGCGTTGCCGTACGAGCCTTGGAGAGCGTCGTCCGTCGCGGATGCCATGCGCTTCTTGATGATCGACAAGGCCACCATCTCAAAGATCCAGGTGATCTGCGTGTGGTGAGGAGTCAAAGACAGCAAGGAATGATTGTCAGCGCGGCGGACTCAAATCAGCAAACCAGGAAGCGAAGAAACGCACCCAAGTGACCAGCATCGCGAAGATGGACCAGAGGAAAGCCATGACCTCCCAGAAGCGCGAGTTGCACGTGAGCGAGAAGATGCTCGTCAGCAACACCATGAAGGACAGGCCGCAGGCTGCCAGACAGATGAGGCCAGGGTCAGCATGGGCACCCGCGAAACGGCAGGGAGGGCACACAGGCGGACGCACAGATGGGCACCAGAACGAGCGCCTTGGTCACGGCCTTGAACAGCTTGTCGTAATTGTCGCCGACCGAAATCTCGACTCCGAGGACCTGCAGTCGCAGAGAAAGGGATGAGGGAAAGACTGTATGAGCGACGGCCAGCTGGACGAGACAGGCAGGGAGACAGCAGCCAACGCACCGTAGGGTTGAAGGTATAGCCAAGCTCGGTCGCAGAGCACTGGGCCGAGACGGTCGAGCTGAGGCTGAAGGTCGACGATCTGAAGGCGGCGTCAAAAGCTCGTCAGCGACACTAGGCAGGCTCAGGTGCTTGGCCGGCAGAGAGGCGCAGGATGAACGCACGTCGCGCTGATGTCCCCAGTGCACCAGCCAAAGACGCCAAAGCGAGCCGTGCCCGCCACGTCGACCGACGCGACCTCTGTGTTGACATCGGCCTTGAGCAGGTAAACTGTCGAGGTGATAGAGATGCAAGGGAGTTACGCAAAGCATCAGTCGCGGATATACGCAGGAGGCCTTTCACGACTGCGGCTGAAATGGCTCCGCTCGACAGAGCAGCAACTAGATCGAAGACGTACTCTGCTTGATGATCGGCGTACTGAGCGAGCACAGCAGTAGCAGCACGAATGCAGCGAAGGAGAAGAAGGCTCCGGGAGAGGCAGGAGACCGCATGCTGGCTGGAAGAGACGAGGAGAGCAAAGGTGGGGCTGAGGCCGGGCTGGTCGGGAGTAGCTGCTGCGGAGGGAGGGGGGCCGTCAAGGCAGGATTCAGTTTCAGCGTCAGGCTCCGCTGCCCAGCATTCTTCGATAAAAGGGAACAGCAGACGCACTTAGGAGAGGTAGAGGGACTTCGGGAGAGGGTGGAGGGTCGGGTGGAAGGAAGAGAGATAGAGGTGCGAGCGGCTTCCCTCCTAGCACAGGCCCCTTAAGGCTTGGCTGACAGAAAGGGGCTGCCTGCGCGAGTTCGTCACGCATCGTCATCGCCTCGTCCGCCCATGCTGCGGCCGGCGCAACCTCGCCCAATGGACACCTCGCACAACGACGCAGAGGGCAGGTGTCGGACTCATGTCGCAGCTGCGGCTGGCTGTGCTTAGCAAAGACACACGAGATTACGGCAGCAGACGGGGGCAAGACAACGTCGGGTGGCTGTAGTCTGCGGCGCGCCCATTGACAAGTTCGGCGGTCGAGACGTGTTGTCTCGCGTACCGACCGCGGGTCGAGCATCCTCTGCAGCGACTCAATGACAAGCCTCGACAAGCAGCTGTGCATAAGCGACAAGGTGGCCATCATGAAAGAGCTTGGAGTTGGGGTGCGTAGGCGGCAGGCAGGCAGACAGGAGAAGCGACGGGTCGACCGTCAGAAAGGTTCGCTTGTGCCGGGAGACGGGTCCAGGGAGGATCACGAGTAGAAATCGTCGCTGGCGAGGCTGGGGCTGCGAGCAACGTCCCTTTTCTGCTCGACCTGCACAACTGGCGCTGCGAGGTCAGTCGGTGACGGGCCGTCGCCGATCGTCGTGTCAGCATCGTACTGCTCCTCGTCGCGTTCGGGGCTGACTGAGGGAGCCAAAGGAATCGGCACGTCGAGATCCATCTGCGCACACGGACGAAAGTGATAGAAAGCGTCAGGACTGGTAGGAGCGAGGACGAGCTGGTGAAAAGAGTGGTATTGAGAGTGCGCACCTCGTCCTCGTGATCCTCCAACTCTGGCTCGAGGTCGTGCGCACGCGTGCGCATCCCCCGTCGCTTCCGGGGCTTCTGCTGGTCCACCTGCTTGACAACCTTCGACCCTTTCCGCGCCTTCTTTGCCTTGCCCGGCCCGCGGCCGTCTGCCTGCTCTGACGTGCCGACCCGTCGCTTGCGGCCGAGCATCTCGTCGATGCGCTCCTCGGCCGCGTCGACGTCGCTCGGCGCGCGGTGAGAGCTCGGCGTGCTCGGCAGGTCCGACAGCGGCTCCGACTCTGTCGCCTTCTGCTGCGTCAGCAGGTTTGACAGAGGCGGCGATGCGTGTCGTGAGAGTGGCCTCGAGCGGTCGACGATGGCGAGGGACAAGCTGCGATGGTCGATAGAGGAAGGGGTCGGGCAGCGTCCTCATCTCGAACAAGCAAGCACACCTTAAACAGGCAGACATTCGACATTCGGAAAAGCACGCACCCGAATCCAAAATGGTCGTTCTCGAGCTCGACCGGCGTGACGTCCCTGGTCGACCTAGCCCCACCAGCTCTTGCTGCTGCTGCGCCGTTCGGCAGCGGCCGTTCGGGCAAGGGGTCGTCCCGACGCGAGCCGTCCCTACGAGTCCGACGTGGTAGTCTGCTAGTGATACTAGTCGCCTCGCTCTTGTTTGACCTTGGAGCGGCTGCCTTGAGCGGCCAACCCTTGCCCTTTGCGTCTTGCTGCTGTCGAGGTTCGAGATGAGACGTCGACGGTGGAGCGCGGCGGGCCGACGGCGAGGGCGAGCCAAGCCGCGAAGACGTCGACGCTGTCGGCAGGTTAGTCTTGGGCGCCAGCGGCCGGCGGCGGCTCGAGGCGACCGAGGCGAGCGACGGATGCGGAGATGAGTGTAAGGGCATGTGGCAGGAAGGGAGGCCGATCGCGAGGATGGTCGGTTTGTAAGGTCGTGGTCGGAGACGACCGACCGACGGCTGCGCGTCGACGCTGACAACCCGTCCTCCCTTCCCTCTTCTTCTCCATCCCAAGGACCACGACATTGCACGACTCCCCTCCAAGCTTGTTGCGCACGCAGTCAGTCAGCAACCGCTCAGCCTTCGTCTTCAGGTGCAACCGCTCAGCCTTCGTCTTCAGGTGCAGTCCGCGCTCGTCCCTCACAAAACCGTCCACCCACGCCCACCCTTCTTCTCTCCCCCCTCCAGCGCAGATGTTTTCCAAAGGTCATGATCTCGTCCTCCCAGCAGCCACAGTCGACTAGATGAAAGTGTCGTACTTGACGGGCGCAAGCGTCTGGGGGATGTTGCCCTCGCGGGTGATCTTGTGGGCGTTGCGGGGGAGCGCGGGGACGCGCTTCAGGTTGATGAACTCTGCGCATTCGGGCAACCGACAGGGAAAGAAGGGCAGGTGCAAGCGTCAGCGTGCGCGCTCCTGCGCGCTCCCTTCATGCACGACATGAAAAAAAGCCAGAAATAATGGCGAGACTGACCGCCCTTGGCCTTGGCCTCCTTCTTGAGCGCGGCGTTGCGCTTGACTCGGTCAAGGAACTCCTGACGGCAAGCAGAGTGCTTGACGTGCTCGACACTGCAGGCCCGGGGCGGAGAGAACGACGGGGTCAGCGGACTGTACGGTGAAGGTGAAGAAGAAGGCGTGCGGGCAAGGCAAGAAGCATGTACCGAAGGATCTGGGCCCAGGGACGCTGGCTCGCATGGCAAGCGGCCCGTCTCGATTGTCGCTCGTCGGGCTACCGCGGACCGGCTTTGTCGATCCCCCTGTGCGACTAAGCGAGGGGCACTCAGTGAGCTAAAAGCTGGCGATAAGGAGATCCGGCGTTTCGTTGGACATTCATGTCCTGGGCGCATGAAAAGGCTGGCGGGCCGTCAGGGTGGAAGCGATGGAGCGACTGGCTGCCGGTGGATGGGCTTAGGGGGGACGATCACAAGTAGAAATCGTCGCTGGCGAGGCTGGGGCTGCGAGCAACGTCCCTTTTCTTCTCGACCTGCACAACTGGCGCTGCGAGGTCAGTCGGTGACGGGCCGTCGCCGATCGTCGTGTCAGCATCGTACTGCTCCTCGTCGCGTTCGGGGCTGACTGAGGGAGCCGGAGGAATCGGCACGTCGAGATCCATCTGCGCACACGGACGAAAGGGATAGAAAGCGTCAGGACTGGTAGGAGCGAGGACGAGCTGGTGAAAAGAGTGGTATTGAGAGTGCGCACCTCGTCCTCGTGATCCTCCAACTCTGGCTCGAGGTCGTGCGCACGCGTGCGCATCCCCCGTCGCTTCCGGGGCTTCTGCTGGTCCACCTGCTTGACAACCTTCGACCCTTTCCGCGCCTTCTTTGCCTTGCCCGGCCCGCGGCCGTCTG
>MVAK01000113.1:0-60941 GCA_014825535.1 Cystofilobasidium bisporidii
CCGCCCCCTGCCACCCCCCGGCTCCCACCCGCCCGCGCCTTTCTCCCCCCCTGCGCAAAGGGGGCGGGGCCGCGCCCCCCCCGCCCCGCCCCTCCCCCCCCCCCCCCCCCCCCGCCCCCGGGGGGGGCCCCCCCCCCCCCCCCCCCCCCCCCCCCCCCCCCCCTCTCTTCCCCTCTCTCCCCCTCCCCCCCCCCCCCCCCCCCCCCCCGTTTCCTCTTGCGCTTGACCTTGACAACCACTGCTTTCGCTCTGCGTGTCAGGAACCCGTCGACCGACCAGCAGGCCATGGTGCGTCTGATGGACTGCGTTGCTCTGTCTCCCTTCCTCTCGCTGGCATAGACTCACAAGCGGCCCCCGTGTCATTCCTTCACAGGCGCGCATCCACCGGGACGGCCAGAAGCGAGACGTCTTCATCTACCGGCTCCTCAGTGCGTGTCCCTCTCTTGACCTCACGCCCGCGAGCCGCACCTGAACTCTGCTCGCCCTCGACTCCAGCCGTTGGCACGATCGACGAAAAGATGTTCCAGCGGCAGGTGACCAAGCTCGGCCTGTCGGGCTCCGTCATGGTGCGTTGACCTTTTCGGCCTCTCGTGGCCGCAGCTTAGCGCCTGGCTCTGACGCTACTGCCGCTTCACCAAGCAGAACCATGACGACAGCGGCGGCAAGGGCGCCGGCGCGGCCGACGCCTTCACCAAGGACGAGCTCAAGGCGCTCTTCACGATCGAGACCAAGTCGGCCTGCGCGACGCACGACGTGCGGCCTTCGGCTCCTGCTACCGCCATCTTTCTGTCGACCGGCGAGTGAGTGGAGGCTGACTCGGCCCCTTTACTTCGCTTTCCTGCTCGCCTCAGCTCCTCGGGTGCGACTGCCTGTACGAGGTGCTCGAGGACGACGAGCCTGCGCCGGCCGACCACGAGGACGAGCACGACGGCGACTCGCCGGACGAGGAGCGCGCCTACCTCGGCCACCCGTCCAACCGGCCGCTGCCGCGCAAGAAGTCGCAGGCTCAAAAGGTCCATCCCTCTCCCTCTTTGCCTCATCCAGATGTGTCGCACTGGTGATCGAACCCCCCTCCCCCCTCTTGCTCTCCTGCCCATGATCAGGCCCAGGAGAAGGAGGACAAGCTCGCGGTGCTCAAAGAGTGGTCGCACATCCAGTGCGTCGGCGCCCCGGTCCCGAGCAAGGTGCAGGACCCCGTCTTGCTCTCGCTCATCCGCGACGCCCAGCGCGAAAGCTCGGGCGACGGAGGCACCGCCCACGACCGGTCCGCGACAGAGGACGACAACGGCACGTCCGCCGCCGGCGAGCCCGAGCCGGCGCCGCTCGATCGCGAATACTCGTGGACGCCGTCGCCGCCCCCGTCGCGACGCCAGCTCGTGCCCGACAGCGACGACGACGACGACGACCCGTTCTCGCGCCAGAGCTCGCCGGGCGCCGGCCCGGCCGACATCCTCGAGGACGACATCACGACGAGCCCTGACCACGCGCTCGCGACGGTTCACCCGACCAAGGGCAAGGCGCGCGAAGAGCTGTTCCTCGACGACTCGGACAGCAGCGACGGCGAGCGAGGGCCCTCGCGCGCGCCTGGCCGACCGCGGCTCGACCGCGGTCCCAAGTGGACGAGCGCGGTCGACACGTCCCGCATGGCGAACGACGGCGAGGGCGGCCGCATCACGTTCCTCTTTGAGCGCGTGTCGCTCGGCGGCGGCGACTGAGGGCGGCAGCGACGGAACGACGACGACGAAGATGATGCATCGACGTGACGACGACTTGACGACCCTATAGATGCCACAAATCCCTCCCACACCTCCCCTCTCGCACGATTGACGACTCTCGCATGACCTTCGCTGCCTCCAAGATCGACTCTCGCACGACCTTGGCTGCCTTCAAGATCGACCGCGCAGGCTGCATGCGAACGCTGATCCGGGGTTGTCAAATGCATGCTCTAGGAGGGGGGGGGGGAGCGAGGGGCACGCGCGGGCGGGAGGCCAAAGACGGCTTTTTTGTAGGGAGACGGAACGAAGCGCCGTGTCGGGACGATCACTGCGGGATCGAGACCTTCCAGGCGGACGCGGGCAGCGCTGCAGAGGTTGAGGCCGAAGGAGGAACTGGTCCGTCAGCGGCGAGGGGTGGGAACACGGAGGAAAGGGGGCAGGATGGACGCACCCTGCAGCTTGCGCACCGTCGGTCCAACGAAGGCGACTAGCAGAAGGAAGCCGGTGAGGACGCAGAGGAACGAGACGACGTAGTAGCCGTCGCGGTGCATGAGGCACTGGCCGCCGAGGTCTTCGCACTGGGCCTTGCCGTGGTCCGACACGCACTCGGCCGCCTTGAGGAGGATGTCAACCCCGTCGTGCTTGACGTCGCACGTCGCCTGGGTGAAGAGGTCGACGCCCTTGAGCACGAGCGGCTTGGGCCACGTGCCGCCGAGGTTGCTGACAGTGTTGAGCAGCTGGACAGTCGAGGCGGCAGGCGCGTCGTACGCGACGTCAGCTCGGGGCGGCAAGCCAAGATTGACAGGTTCAATGAAAGGCTCTGAGACGTACCGTCATGTACGTGCCTCCAATGACGGGATCCGAGATTTGCGTGTGGAAGGCCGAGATGCCGACAAACTGGACCGTGCTGCAGGAAGAAAAACGTCGGACGGGGTCAACTGTCGTCTGCTCAGGGTCGGGAGATGAGATTTGAGGAGCGACTCGCCTCGTGAAGGAGCCCAGGACAGTGAAGCCGACGACGAGCAGGAAGTAGGCGTAGGGGATCGGCGTCGTCTGCGGGAACCAGCTGACGAGCGCCATCGCGAGAAGGCCAAACAGCAAGCGGGCCGTGTAGGCGCTCATCCAGGGCGTCAAAGGGCGCGGGCCGGTCGACCAGCTCGCGGCGAGCCTGATCGAAAGTATTGCGGCACGCCTGGGTTCAGCCACGGAGGAGTCAAAGACACGGTTCTAAGCATGAGCGGTGCGACGCACCAGCCGCCGATGATCTGGAACGGGAAGTCGATGAGGACGGCGACGGCCATGTCCTCCTTGAGCAGCCCTTTCTCGAGCAGCTTGAGCGACGTCACGCTGTCGTTGGCCATGAAGCCGATCTTGGCGACAAGGTGGAGGAGGATGAATTTTTGGACGTCTGCAACGAGCGCGAGGGAGTCCGGCACGCAATCAGCTTGGGCGCCGTCGTAGAGCAAAAACGGCGGAGCAGCAACGGACGCTTGAGCTTGACGATGCTCCACATGACTTTGTAGACCTTCTTGACGTCCATGTCGGGCTCGTCTTCGGCGACGGGGTCCTGCATGAGACGAACCCATCAGTCATGGCGCAACAGGTGATCAAGTGCCCGTGCGGCAGCAAGATGCGCGTCGAGCAGTGACACCGACGCACCTCTTTCTGGAACTTCAGCAGCCAGATCGTGACGGCAAAGTACACGATGCTCCAGTGGCGCAAGTAGCCGCCGAGCGTCACGAGCGGCTCGTCAATCGGGACCGTGCGAAAGTACTTGTTGCTGCGATGTCGCGACGTAAGGGGCGCCAAGGCCGTGAGCTTTGGCGCCAGAAGAGAAGACGAGGCAGTCTGCGAAAGTCGCACGCACCCAAACTCGACTGAATTGAAGGCAAGGAAGACCGTGAACGAGAGGAAGTAGCCAACGTTGAGCCCAATCGTCTGCGCCGTGCTCGCGTACGACAGGTTCTCGTGGGACAACAACGTCAGCGCCCAGCCGTCAACCGCGATGTCTTGCGTCGCGGCGAAGAAGATGAGGGCGACGAAGATGACTGTGAGGAAGGTGACCGAAGGCACGTCCTGCCGAGGGAAGTTTGGTGCGGGACGAGACGTCAGCGCCGTGGTTCGCAAGGATCGCCCTCTGCGTCTCTATCCTACGAGAGCGGGAGCGACAGGGCCATACCTGCTCGAGCCAGCCGTTGATGCGACCTCCGAGCCAAAACATGGCGCAGCCCATGATGGCTTGCACCGGAACGATCCAGCTCTTGCGCCTGCCGACGCGGGCCGAGAACCAGGCGTCGACAACGGGCGACCACAGCAGCTTGAGCGAGTACGGGTAGGTCGAGAGCGAGAGCAGGGCCAATTGCGAGTACGACAGCTTGGGCTTGAGCAAGAACGGCAACGTGCCGAAGGTAAGGCCGATCGGCACGCCCTGAAGCGTGTCTGGCAGAGCGCGCGCGGAGAGGAGAGAGGAAGCGCACGGTGACCGCCGGCAGGTCAGCACGACGAGCTCGCCCGGCGCCCAGGGCAATCTCGCGACAAGCGCAAGCATGGAGGGAGGACGGGCACGCACAGAGGAGAATCAAAAGCAGGAAGCTGCGACGGTCCTTGCCGCTCAGGATGACCTTGCTTAGCCAGTCGGTGCCGTCGCCGGCCGCCGCGCGTGAGGCCTTGGTCAGCGGGCGCTCGTCCTCCTGCTGTCGCCTCGTCCCTGGCGCACTACCGTTGACAGCAGCACCGGACCGGCGGTGCAGCTCGAACTTGTCCTCGGCGCCCGACTGGAGCTCGTACGCCTCCCCGTCGTCGTCGGCGCGCTCAGCCAGGTCGTGTTGCGACTGGATGTTGGGCGGGCGCGGCGCGGTCGACGATGGCCGCATCTCGTCGTCGGCTGGCGACGGCGACGATTGGTCGGCGGAGGAGCGCGCGCGAGCGGAGGAGGCGGCTTGGTGCGAAGGCGAGGTCGAGGTGGAGATGGCGTAGGAGCCGGCTGATGAAGACGGTCCGGTGGACTTTGCCATCAGGCAAGAATAGAGGCGTCCGGGGGGGGCGATGGGGTCGGGCCAGAGAAGGGGTCGACCGAGGCGAGGGCCGGGTGCCGAACGAGCTGAAAGATGGCTGGAGCGAGCGACAATCCTTTCACGGCGAAAGCGATTTGTAGCCGGGTAGATCCGAGCCAGCCGCGATGTCGAGAGGGTACGACGAGACGGGCAGGGAAGGAGGAATACAGGACGGCTGCGGGCTGGCGTGCGAGGTGAGGCCAAGTGCGCTGGCAGGCCGCGCGCGTCCCTCCACCCCTGTAACCCTAGCTCCAGGTCATGACTGTGCGGCGCTCATCTACTGTCCACCGCAAGTCAAGCTGCCTCGCTCGAGTCGCTTCGCGTCGCGTGTCGATCGAGATGCAGATACATGACGGCGCGCCCCTCTCACATCCCCGGCGTCTTCCCACTCCCTCCCTTGGGCGTCTTGCCCTGCGCCCCACCGCCAATCGGCGTGCGCGCTGCGCCAGCTGGGCCAGACGAGCCAATCCCGCCAGGCGTGAGTCCTGGCGTGCGAGGCGTGGCGCCGGGCGTCGACTGAGGGGTGGCAGCGCCGAGTCGTAGGACGCAGGAGGGACAGAAGCAGGGGTCAGTCACGACAGTCATGGCGCACTCGCAGGCGGAAGCACGATGCGCGAGAAGATCCTACGCACTGCTTTGTGCCGCTTGTGGATCTCGAGCGTCGTATGGAGCGGGTTGAGCGCTGTCGGCGCAGTCCCGATCGATTGGTCCGGGGGGAGCGGCCGCTTGGGACGCTTCTGGAAACGGGCAAGGCAAGGGGGCCGAGCGACCAGCGCTGCTGTCAGTCAAGTGCAACGCAAGAGGATCGCGCGTCGAGAGAGAGGATGTGTCGCGGCGCACCTTCTTGCGCTCTGGCTTGGGCTGGCGGACGAACAGTCCGGGATCCTTTGCCTGTCGATCGAGACAGAGCGGTAGCGGCTGGAACGTCAGCTGGAGGCCTCGGCAAGAGAGGCGAAGATGAGCACTCGCCTCTTGCAGCTCGCCAGGGGCCAGTCGCCAACCCTTGCCCTGCAGCTCGAGCGCCGAGCGCAGCCGGATCGGCGGCTTTGGCAGCGGGTTGCCGAGATCGTCCGTCGCATCCATGACAAGCCTCAACATGGACGTCGGAGGGTTCCGAATCACCGGATGGTTGCCTGCGAGAGGTCAGAGGTGACAAGGCGGCGAAAGTCTGTGAGTGAGGCTCGTAGTGGAGAGAAGGGGTGCGGCGAGACGCACCGGGTAGCACGAGGCACTCTGGCACGAGATCGTCAAGATCCTTGAACCGCTTGAGGTCCATCACGCTCGGGTCGACCTCTTTTGCCTTCCCTGCTCCCTTCCCTTGCTGCTGCTGCTGCTCGCCCTCCTTTGATCCAGGCGTCCCCGCGGGCCCCGCTGCCAAACCAACGTCGTCGGTGCCGTCCCCCTGCGCGCGCCCTTTGCCCTTGACGTCCGTCCCGCCGCCGGCGTCGAGGGGCACGACGAGCGGTTTGGGGTTACGAAAGTAGGGCCGAACGAACGCGTCGTAGGCCGGTCGCAGACCGAGGTCCGACACGAGGTCGAGCGAGCCAGAGAGGTGTGTCGGCGGGAAAGACGGCGGCGTGAACGGGAGCACGCCGGGGAGCGCGAGCTGGGCCGGCGCGGCCGAGGACGACGCCTGCGGCTCCGGGTGCTGCGACTCGTGCTGCCGCTGATGTTGCTGCTGAGTCTCGGCGTGCGACATGGGCCTACTACTTGCTGGCCTACAGTTCCGAGCGATGTTTGGTAGAAGGGGAGGGAAGCGAGGGAGATGACGGTTGGGCTCGGGGCAGCAGAGCAAGCATGGCCGCGCCTGTTCGTGCCCGGCCTAACGTTGGTCTTGGACGGCGACCTGGAACACGCCTCTCCTCCCTTCCCTTGATCAGTGCCATGTCCTTCCTGTCTAGTGCGTGTCCTGGCTCCCTCGGGTCGGCATGACCTGCTTGAGCCTGCTGCAGAGACGTTGACGCTCGCCCCTTCAATCCCTTCCTGCGCCCTCCAGACCTGCCGCTGCCGCCGACCGATGGCCTCCTTCCCTCCTGGATGCTCTTCATCTCGTCCGTCGCCCTGTTCAACACGGTCCAGACCTTCATTTCGCCGACACTCAGCAAGAAGGTCTACGACGGCAAGCCCGAGCAGGGTGCAGTCCTCGCCTTGTCTCCCCTGAGCCTTCCAGGCCGGCCGCTTCGCGCGCACTGAAGCTCCCGCCGCTCTCACCTTCACTCTCGCCCTCCTTCCTCAGTCACGCCGCTGAGCAACAGGACCTTCGGTATCTGGACGTTAACGGCGTCCATGATTCGCCTCTATGCGGCCTACAACATCCACAGCAAGGAGTGCGTTCCTCGACGTGCCCCTCTGCGGCCTGCGCGCGCGTTGCTCTCTCTCCGCAGTGCGCTCACCCACTCAGCGCTCCATCACTCGACCAGGCTGTACAACCTCGCCTTCCTGTCGTACGTCGTCGCGTTCGCCCACTTCAACTCTGAGCTGCTCGTGTACAAGACCACCAAGTTTGGCAAGGGCTGGGCTGGGCCGGCCATCGTCTCGAGTGCGTCCTACTCGCTCGCTCGTCTCCTTCGCACACGCGCTCGCGCTCATCGCCCTCCTCTTTCGGCCGCTACCCCGCAGCGACGTCGCTCGTCTGGATGACGTTCCAGCGCGAATTTTACACCGGTGCATGAGCATGGAACTTTGTCTAGAGTCTCCCATCGATGCTAGCACTCGAATGCGCAGAGACGACGCGACGAGCGAGTGCAGCAAGCACATGCCGAATTGCGTCCCGTGCGACCCTGATTCCGTTTACCTGCGCAGGTCGACCACCTCAACTCCTTGGCCCTCGCGCATCCTGATGTGTCCGTAGCCGCTGTCCTTGGTCCCAAACCCGCCCGTGTAGATGCCGCCTTTGACGTCGGGGTGCGGGTGGAACGTCTCGTGCCGCGTGCACGACATGATCAACCGCAGGCCGGGCGGGTCGGTCAGGCGGAACAGGCCGAGACTGAGAGCGCAGGCAAGGATGAAATGGAGGCCAGCATGGTCAGCCAAAAGACTCTTGCGCTCCGGAGGGGAGCGTCAAGGGACCTACTCGGGAGAGGCTTGCGGGGCGCAGACGATGGCGATAGCCTCAGGCAGCATGACCTGGTAGGCCGAGTGCGTGTGCAGGTCGAGCGACGACATGAAGCAGCTATGAGTATGAACGGTGTCAGCGGCCTTATCATTTGCGTTGAGCGAGACGAGACATGGGGACTCACCTTTGGGTCGGGTGCGTGTGGATCCAGCCGAGCGTCAAAAGCCCGCGCTTGTCCTGGAAGTCGAAAACTTTCTCCTCTTCTAAGGTTCTGCGAGAGCGGCGCAAGCAGGGTCAGAGGTGGGCTGTCATTTCAACGGGTCGAAGAGAAGTAGAGATCGCACTCACTCGCAAGTGTCTCTGGAGAGGGGGCAAGAAGGGTCAGGGCAGGATCTCGCGATGGACGGACGCGGTCTGAGGGCAAGACTCACCCCGTCCCCCTTTGGACAGGAATCAGCAGCACGCGGACGGCTAACCGTTCGCGCATGTGAGGCGTCAGCAAATGACTGAGACTCGTTTGCGCTGACATGTGGGTCAGGTCACGCACTGAAGACGCCCGCATCGAGTGAGCCGAGCAGCAGGCCGCACGTCTCGATCCGCTTCTTGGTGTTCTTGGCTGCCCGCTTGAGGAACGCGTCGACCAGGCTTGGAGGGACGTTCATCGTCCGCAAGCCTGCCCACGAAGGAGGCGCGGCGGTGGACGGTGGTGGCGGCTGGGATGCGGCCGTAGGTGAAGGCTGGCGCGACGTCGGTCGCGAGTGCGGGCGGCTCTGCTGCGCTGGCAAGCTGTAGGCCGACGGAGGTGCAAGCGAAGCGGCGGAGGGAGAATTACGAGCAACGCTTCTGCTGCTTGACCGCGGATCGGCGAGTTCAGGGTACGAGATGGGCGGCGGAGGTGGGTGGGAGGGAGGATGGTTGTACGGATTCCGGTCGTACGACAGGTGCGGCTGTGCGGGGAGAGGGGAGGCTGCGGATGACCCGTATGCGTATTGGCTCGACGATCCCCTGGAGGAAGTACCGTCCTGCCAGCCCTCATAGCTCGTCCGCGATGCGCCTACCGTTGACGACGAAGACGAGACTTGCAGGCGCCGCATCTGGTCCTCGAGCGCCCAGTCCGACAAGCTCGGCTGCTGCTGCGGAGCAGGCGGGGGCTGGGGAGATCTGCCTCTGCCGTCTTGCCTACTGCTTGAACTGGCGTCTCTGACATGCCCGAGGCGCGAGTTCCGTGTCCTCCAGGCCTCGTACCGGTCCGATATGACGGGCTTGAGGCGGCTCAGCTGGTCGAGGCTCGAGTGGCCTTGCTGGAGGCGTGTGAAGGCAGACATAGAGGTCAGCCCATCGCTCAGCCGGTCACCGACACTCAGACAGACAAGGAGGCTGCCGTGATTCCAGTGGACTGACCATGCGCAAGCGCGACTTGTCTTCGGACGAGAGGTCCCTCCATTGCGGGTGCGTCGGCAGCAGCTCAAGCAGGATGCTGTCCGAGGCCGCATGAAACGGATGGCGAGGCAGTTGGCGTCAGCCTCGACCCCTGGTAAGGCGATGGTTGAACCGACTGACCTCGCACACCGAGCCCAGCACAGAAACTCGCCCTCGATGTTGCCGCGGCTGTGCTCGTGCAAAGCCTGGTCTGTCAGGGCGTCACACGACCGCAGCCAGGCCCGGCATGAGTACCGCGGGCTGAAGCGGATCGTTGCTGCCGCCTCCTCCGCCAGCTGAGCGATGCTCCTCGGCTCGGGACGGTCCGCCATGCGCTGAGCAGTGAGTGAGCTGAGGGGCAGTAGCAGAGAGCTGATAGCAGGGTCTCTGCGCTGACAGCAGCAATGGGGAGGCGTTCGAAATGGCGGGTCGTTGGTTGAGGATAGGGAGTCTGGTCGGACCGCTGCACCCTCTCGCGCTGGAGGCCGATGAGCGTCCGCGCAGCAGTCAAGCGCGACGGCCTCCCGTTCCTGCATCGCGAGCCATGCCGAAGCGGGTTCAAGTATGCCACTGCGAGCGCCTGCTCAAACTCATGTCGACGAAGCGCCGCGAGAAGCGTGTCCTTCTATAGTCTATCGGACTTTGCAGATCCACCCCAGCCGCCGAGCGCGCGCCCCCACTTCTCCCGCAGCTCCTCAACGGCATCGACGAGCCGGTCGGCCTCGCGCTGGTCCCACTCGTACGCGGCCACGCGAACATAAGCCCTGCCCCACCGGTTGGCCTGGCTGCGGAACTTGCATGCGACGCGAGCGGCCTCGTCGGTGCCGTTGCTTGCGCTGTCGTTGGCTGCGGCCGATGGCTTGGGGGCCTGTACGTCAACCTCCGTTGAAGGGCTCGTGGACGGCGTTGCCGGGATGAGCGAGTCGGGCAGGAGCGCGACGTGCACAAAGGCGATCGTGCCCGACAGCAGGTCGATCGGATGGTTTTGTGAGTTGCACACGAGCCGGGCCTGGAGAAGGAGTGCGACGTAGCAGTCAGCAGGCGATTCACGACACGCAGACGCGCACCAGATATCGGACGAGAACACTTGGACAGACAAAGTAGAAGGCGAACATCATGAGCTGGTAGAGGAGGACTCCGAGCTGCGGCCTGAAGATCTCGGTCGCGGTGACGGCCGGGTCGGCGACAAGAGAGCGCACACCGGTGCCCTCGCGCTGGAGCTGGCGATCGAGGCTGGCGGCGAGTAGGTCGACCTGGCGCTTCGAGATGTCGTAGCTCTTGAGCGTCTCGACGCACTGGATGTCGTCAAAGTCGACGGCGGGCGAGCCGTCGCCGAGGAACGACGACGTCCAAACGATGCGCGACTCGTGGAACGGCGACGCCCGCAGCAGCGGCAAGAGCGCCTGGGTCTGTGCACAGGTGAAGACGATCCGGCAGGCAGAGATGCGGACGCAAGTGAGCGGCCTGCAGTTGAGAGCTCCAACGCACGTTCGAACGCAGACAGACGAGCGCGGACTCACGAGACACCAGTGCGAGAAGGTGTTGCACTGCCAGACCCAGCCGAGGCCATCCTTGTCCGACTTCCAGCCGGCGACCTGCTTCTTGAAGGCCGGGTCCGTCACGCCCTTGATCGGGTTGGTCGCAACCTCGTACAGCGCCGCTGGCCAGTCGATGCCGCCCCATGCGCCGACGCCGGCGTTGTTGAAGAGGTGTGTGATGTGGGGGTAACTAGTCGTTTGAGAAGGACGGGGCTGCCGTCAGTGCCCGCTCTGGACAAGGGTTGTGAGAGCATCAGGGAGACCCCACTTGTTCTGTACCCGCGTCACAAAGTCATGGACGTTGGCCATCTCGCTCAAGTCGAGACCCTCCCATACGATGTCGACCCTGGCGAGCAGCCGGTCGCGCTCCTGCTGCGACCGCACGCGGACCGCGAGCTCAGCCCGCAGCGTGTCGAGCAGGATCTGGCGGGCGCCGAGCGCGCGCTTTTCGGACCGGCACGCGAGGATGAGGGTGATTCCGCCGTTAGGGAAGAAGGGGCAGTCGTGCGACTTGGCGAGCATGGGCGAGATGCGGAACGGCTGCTTCTGGACGAGCGAGTCGGGCGGCTGGCGGTAGGGCTCGGCCGACGCGAGCACGACCTGCAGCAGCAGGCGGGTCGAGATGCCTAGGCCGACGCCAGAGTTGGCGCCCGTTACGACGGCATAGATTCGAGGAGCGTCAGACGACATGGCTGGGTGGACTGAGGTAGATAAGGAAGGATGCGAAGTCTGTCGGGCGAGGGAAGGTCGGCGTCGAGTAGTGAGCTTTGGGTGTCGCACGAACCACCGAAGGACGGGACGAGCTGGCGCTCAGACGGCACGTACGGCAGGATGACACGAACGGGAACGATCTTTCTCGGGATCAGGGCGAGCAATGTCCAGCCGAAGATTGACGCAGAAAGTCTAGGGTAAGATGGCGACCAGGTCCTAGGAGCAGAAGGAAACGCAACGCGTCGCTCGTGTCGTACGTTGTTGCGATCGCGCCCGCGCGCGCGATGCGGGAGGGAGCGGCGTTGCCAAGGCGACGTCGACAGCCGCTCAACCGGCTGGCGGTGAGGACGGCGGCGGGCGGGGGGAAGCTGGCGATCCACGACCGACTGCTATCCTTCCGTTGCCTTTGCCCTATCTCTGCTCGGCCAACCATCCTTGTCAGGCATAGAGTGAGCCTTACCTGTCTCCTCGCCACTGTCGCGCGAGAGCGGAAGACAACGGTGAAGCTGACTTGGATGGCTCCCTTCTTGATGCAGACGCTTCCTCGACCCGACGGGCTAGCCTCTTCCTCCTCGTTCTACCACTCGACTCTGGGCTCGATGGCCGCCGCCTACGAGCAGCGCGCCCAGCTGCACACGCGGCTCGTCTCGCTTCAGCAGCTTGTAATCTCGCAAGAGTCTTCCATCTCGTTCGTTCCTGCCGCCGTCTTCCGCAGGCCGCTGGCCGAGCGACCGGACGCTGATCCGATGACTATCCTTTCTCCATCCCTGGCACCTCAGAGCCCTCCAATCCGAGCTGGACACCTTGCTGTCGAACCCTCCGCCGCTTGAGGAACTCCAGGCGACTGTCCAGAAGCTCGTCGACTCGGACCCGACCTTCAAGAGCCGCGTCGCCGAGGTTCTCGTCCAGCGCCGCCAGGCCGAGTCGTACCTGCAGGACCCGCCAGAGGACGACTCCAAGCCCGGCGCGGGTGACGCCGGCGTGGGGGGCGGCAACGGCGACGATGACGAGGAAGGGACGCTCGACATGGGCGGCAGTGGCTCAGCTCGATCGAGCATCGTCCCTGACGAGCAGCCGAGCGCCACCACGAGCGCAACACCGTTCGAGGGTTCGCCGCTCAAGAGGTCGCTCTCGGCTGGACCGGACGACGCCAGCAAGCCACCGCCGCCCTCGTCCAATAAGAAAGGCGCGACCACGCCAGCTGCTGCACCGACCAGGAGCTCTAAGGCAGCTGCTGCCGCATCCAAGACGCAGTCGCAGCAGGATCCTTCGGCCTCGCAGGAAACCCACGTGTCGGCCACGCCGTCACCTTCGACCGCGCCCAAGCCGCTGCCGGCAGTTTCGCCGGCCAAGGCGACGAAGAAGTCCTCATTCAAGGCCAACCAAAAGACGCCCGCCAAAGCGACGACGGCCAAGGTGTCACCACCGCCTACTGCTGCCTCGAAGGCGGCTGCGTCGCCCAAAGTCAAGGAGGAGAAGACCAAGGGCAAGCCGATCCCGGCCCCGCCGAGTCCTGCGCCGAGCAGTGGCTTCTCGAGCACCGGCGAGACTGAGGATGAGAGGGGCGAGGAGTCGGTTGCCGAGAGCCCGGTCTCGGTCAAGCCGACTGCCGTCAAGAAGGGGAAGGGCAAGGCCAAGGCCGTCGCAAAGGGTGGCCGTGTCGCGTCGCCTGCTGTATCAGTCTCGTCGGCCGGCACGTCGCGATCTGCCCTCCCGCCGCGCAAAGGCAAGGCGCGCGAGGCCAGCCCGGCGAGCACGGTTGCCAGCGGCAAAGGCAAGAGCAAAAAGGCCGTCAAGGATCGGGCTGCCCGCGAGGAGGCCCGCGCCGATTCGGTCTCGGGCCTTGACGACGAGGATTCGGACGCCATTGATGACGAGGAGGAGGAGGACGAGGAGGACTACGAATCGGAGCCCATCAAACGAACGGCCAAAGCGACGGCGGCCAGGATGCGCAACGCCAAGCTCCGGCGCGAGAGTGCGACACGGTCCATCACGGGCTCGCAGGCGGGCTCGGTCGCCGGCGACGAGCTGACGGACGAGCAGAAGGAGGCGCTGCACGAGCAGAAGAAGCTCGAGCGCCGGATCCGCGACCGGGCCCGGCGCGAGCGAGAGCGCGAGAGTAAGGCAGGCGGCAAGAAGGAGGATCAGCCGGCAGGCCGTGGTCCGTCCCTCTCCCGCACTTCGCTTCTTGACCTGCCCCAACGACTGGACGCTGACGAGACGCTCCTGCCTCCGCCTCGGCTGATTTGGCAGCCTCGCGCGACAAGAAGCGCAAGCTCGCCGAGGACGGCGCCGCGAGCGCCCAAGGTGGCACGTCCGAACGCTCGTCCAAGCGCGCCAGGGAAGACTTGTCCGAGACGCCAGATGAGGGTGAGGTCCCTTGAGCCTTCCGTCTCTTGCTGGCGAGTCGTTCCCCTGACCGTTGCTCCCCTTCTCTTCGACTTGCCTCTCCCCGCGCACCCGCACAGCCGGCCCTTCCAATGCCTCTGGTACGCGACGCTCGTCCATGTCAGCCTCGGTCGCACCGCAGCAGCTGCCAGCGTCGCTGTCGAACCCCAAGTCGTTCAAGAAGACGATCGACCTGCTGTTCCAGTCGATTACCAACCACCGGTCATCCTCCATCTTCCAAGTGCCGATCCGTGCCAACGAGGCGCCCGACTACCACGACATCGTCTACCGGCCGATGGACTTGCGCACGATCAAGGGCCGCATCCGCGACGGCCAGATCAGCACCGTCGACGAGTTCGAGCGCGACGTCATGCTCATGTTTGCCAACGCACTCGTCTACAACGACCCCGAGAGCGATGTCTACCGGCGCACCGAGGAGGTTGGTCCGCCACCTCTCCACTCGCTACCGTTTGCTCACCTACGCGCGTAACTCACGATGCCCCCCGCCTTGTTACCTTCCCTCGAAGATGATGGCCGACGCCGAGGAGTCCATCAAGCAGTTTCGGCAGCTGCAGCAGCGGCTGGCGAGCCAGCAACAGGAGTGAAGGCACGTCGCTGTTATGCCCATACGCATCGCTTCCTCGCTCTTTTTCGTCCTCGCAGGCTAGCCCCCATTGCGCGCGCATCGTCGCGCCGCAGAGAGTCAAGGCCGCAAGGTGGAGAGAAGGTGATGCGCAAGCGAACATCGCATCAATGGCGGTTCAGCGGGCCGCGGTGCACCTTACCACCGCTTGCTTTGGGCTTCTTGGCGCGCTTGTTGTCGAACCTATGCCGCGCAGCCTTGATCGTCTTCCAGATGGCACCGCCGCGACCGGCACCGCCAGAGCCGCGTCGATCCGGCAGCGCGTTCATTGACGCCTTGTGGCTCTTGGAGAAGACGACGACGCGGCCGATGGCGCCTGCGCGGCCTGCGCGACCTGCGCGGTGAATGAAGTCGACGGCGTTGGTCGGCTCGTCGACCATGAGGACGGTCGAGACGTTGGGCGAAAAGTCGAGCCCTCGGCTGAGGACGCCAGTGGTCACCATGACGCGCTGGTCGAGCGGGGCGGGGTCAGGCGCGTTGACGTCAACCTTGTTGCCGATCGCCTTGGGCGGCGGCTTGGCCGGCAGGTGCGCGGCTGGGTCGTACTTGGCCGCGATGAGGCCCCGAAGTTGGTCGCGCGGGTTGACCAGGAAGCCGGCGACGTGCTTGTTGGACCCGCGCGTGCGCGTCTTCGAGTCGGATGTCATCAGGAGGTTGCCGTAGCCCTTCTCGGTCAGGAACTCGTTGAGCTCTTCGGCCTTGCTGGTCTTGTTGACAAAGATGAGTACCTGCGAGCGCTCGTTGCCGTCGCGCGCGTCCTCAACGAACGCCCGGCGGATCTCCATCAGGACGTCGGACCGCCAATTGCCGCCAGACCAGGCAACGCGCGCAACCGACAAGCTGTGCGGCAGCTTGTGCAGGTTGGGTGTGATGAGCCGGACCGTCTCCGGGTGCCTCTGCTGCAGGAACTTGGAGAGCGTCTCGGGCACCGTCGCCGTCGCAAAGATAGTCCGTGGCGGCGGCGGGGACTGGCGCCGCATCAGAGGCTCGATCACCGGCAGGAGGTCCGAAACGAAGTCACGGTCTGTCGAGAAGAGGTCAGCAAGCCAGTGAAACGTCAGCAAGGTCAAAGCCGGGCATCCATGGCACAGATGAAAAAAGGTGTAGTGGCCCACGCACCGAGCGCGACGTCGGCCTCGTCCAGCACGAGCCACTCGACGTTCTCGAGGCTCAGCAGCTTGCGTGACTTGCGCTCGCGCTCCTCGCCCTGCGTTCGCAGCCCGCGCAGCCAGCTCGGCTTCTCCTCGCCGTCGCCCTCCTCCGCGTCAAGTCCCTCGCGCACGCGCAAGTTCTCGACCCACGTCAGCCGTTTGTCGGGCACCCATCGGTCCTTGCTGTCGGCCGAGGGAAGGCCGGCGCCCTTCCACGGACCGTCGGACCACTTCTTGGCGACCTTCTCCTCGCGCTCGATCACGTTCTTGAGTGCCCGCTCCTCGACCTTGTGCGCGTGCTTGTCCGGCCGGCGGTCGTTGATGACGGCGAGGCCCATCAAGTCGCGCACCCGATTCATCGTCCCGACCAGCACGTCACAGTCGGGCGGCAATCCAAAGCCGCCGTTGCCGTCGACCGACGCCTTGCCGGACGACAGGCAGCCGACGCGGAGTTTCTCGTGGTGCGCGAGAGCCTTGAACGTATAGGTGATCTGACGAGCGAGCTCGTGCGTCGGCGCGAGCACGAGTGCGCGCGGGCGCAGGCGGACCGAAGACGGCTCTCCGTTCTCGTCCAAGTCCTGCTCGGCCCCGCCGTCCTGATTCCACGGCAAGCGGTTGGGGTCGCCCTCAACGCTGCTCACCTTGCGCGCCTCCTCCGACTCCTTGAGGCCCTGGATGACTGGCATGATGTAGGCGAGCGTCTTGCCGCTGCCCGTTTCTGCCGCGAACAGGGTCTTGCTGCCAGGCAACATTCCCCGCGGTAGTAGACCCTTCTTCTGAGCCAGCCGCGCCGCGAGCTTGGTCTCCGGCGGGGGCGCGATCGACTTGGGCGTGGGCGCCGACGGCACGCGCGGCGGGAAGTAGTGGCCGAGCACGAGCCGCTGAATCGGCGTCGCCAGCAGGTGACCACTTGCGCGCTGAAGATCCTTGCGCGTCGCCTCGAGGTACTCGGCGATCGACGTGAACAGGCCTGGCCGCAGCGGCGGGTGGGTAAAATGCTCTGGCAGGCCCGTCAGTGTCGGGTGCGAGGTGAATTGGGACGCCGACGTCGGCAGCCTGCGGATCGGCTCCGACTTGAACTCGAAATGCTTGCGCGCCTCAATCTTGTCGGGCGTCGACAGCTTGATGCCGCTGCGGTGGGCGGCAGGGCTGATGGACGGCGTATGGACCGCCGACGAGACGCCCATGACGAGGTTGGCCGGGTGCAGGTGCGACACCTTCATCGGCTTGTTCTGCGGCGGCGGTCGTTTCATGCCGGCCGTCGAAGGCACGAACCGGCTGGGTGCCTGCGGAACAGAGCCGCGACGGGAGTGGCGGGACGGCATCAACAAAGAAGGATGAATGTTGCCCTTGTGCGTCAGGTCGTTCACGAGCCGCTGCTTGGGCCGAAGGGCTTTCACTGCGGGTGGCGGCGACAGGAAGGAGGAAGAGGCTCAAGCGCCACGACGGTCAGCGTCCGCAGGCTCACTCGCACGTATCAACAAGACATCGAATCCACACGCACGATTTTTGTTGCGGTGTCCCTTCATGCCCAGGATCATCTTGTGGGCCGTCGTCGGTCGGAGGGGCCTCGCGGCGGGCGAAGGAGCCGAGGCGTGCAGCTGGCGGAAGGCGAGCGGCTGGGCTGACGGCGTGGGCGGTGTGACGAGCCGGACCCGACGGAGCGACCGGAGAGGCAGCATCCTGGGGCGGCGTGTCCGAGATCGGAGTGGCGGGAGAAGGAGAGGAGAATAAGCTAGTCCTCGAGAGGATCTTGAGGCAGGCGAAAGGAAGGTCGGTATTGAGGTCGGGGCAGGTAGGTGGACTGGCTGCTGAATTGGCCGGTCGACTTTCCGCGCTGGCCCTCCACCTTGCCTAGCCCTCTGGCCCGAGCTGCGACCTGACCCTTGACACCCCCCCTCCTCGCGACAGCAGCACTCGGCTAAGCACAATTAGCGCTTCAGCGACATATCTGCCCATCTCTTGATTCTCGCTGCATGTCGCCCTTCGCTTCGAGCCTCCTGCGGTCTGTCGTCCGGGCGCCGCTGCCGCCGGCCGCGCTCGGCCTGCGCTCCTTCGCTGCCCCGCCGCCGCTGCCCGAAGCCGTCGCGCTGCCGTTCGAGTTCGCTGCGCCGCCGCCAGCAGCGACCGCATCAGGCGAGGTGTTTGTGATTGCGCACGGTCTCTTGTGGGTGTACGATGCTTCTGGCTTCCCCTCCTTTACGAGCTCGGTCGACTGACTCGCTGCTCCTGTTCGCGATTCGTCCAGCGGCTCGAAACAGAAGTGCGTCGCTCGGTTGCAGCCGGCTTCCATCGCTCTCATCCGACCGTCCACGGTCCGGGCAATCTGTCTCCAGAGGAGTTGGACAGACTTTGACCAAAAAGCCGTATGGACGGCGGAAGGGACTGGGGTTTCCTGGCTGGCTAGCTGAATTCGGTCGGCTGACACGACGCGGTCCCCAAATCTCTCCGGCGCTTGCAGCTGGCGCTCGCTCACCAAGGCCTTCGCGCAGGACCTGCAGATGCCCGTCTACGCGATCGTGCGTCATTTCTTTCTGGCCTTCTGCGTGATGCGAGCTCGCTTCAGACTGTCGCTCGCTCAACCTCGCTACGCCCTCCCGCCCCGTTTAGGATCTTCGCAACCACGGCACGGCCCCGCACGCGACGCCGCACAACTATCTCGCCATGGCCGCTGACGTCGGCGCCTTCCTGGCCGAGCACAAGCTGACCAAGGTCCACCTAATGGGTCACTCGATGTGCGTCGTCTACTCATGCTTGGCTTTCTCCGCGACCCCCCCCCCCCCCCCCCCCCCGAGCGCGCAGCATTTCTCGTCCAGATCTGACGCTCGCTCGTGGTCTTTGCCTCTGCCTCCCTCTCTCAGGGGTGGCAAGGTCGCCATGACAGTCGCGCTTCATTCGGAGCTCAATCCGTCGCTCAAGAGCCTGATATCGGTCGACATGGCCCCGTCCGAGGGTCGCATCTCGCCCGAGTGCGTGCCCCCACTTCGTGCTTCTGCGCCTGCGGTAAGGCTGAGCAAATGACCCTTGCGCCTGACGACGAGACCAGGTTCAAGGCCTATACGAGGGCGATGATGGAGATTGAGGCGGCAGGCGTGTCGACGCGAGCTGAGGCGGACAAGCTGCTGTCCGAGACCGAGTCTGTGAGTTTTGATCTTTCTAAGCTCGTCACCTCTTCCACCCGCCACTCCTTGCTGAAATCCCTACTCGCCCTCCATAACCTCTTACTTGCCACTACAGGCGCTGGGCGTGCGACAATTTCTGCTGACCAACCTCGAGATCAAGGACGGCCGAGTCGGCTTCCGCAACCCGCTCGCGATCCTTGACGGCGCGATCGGCACGATCGGCGAGTTCCCCTTTGCCGCTGGCGGCGTCGCGTGGGATGGGCCGACGCTGTTCATCAAGGGCACCAAGAGCGCCTACATCAACAAGCGGAACACGCCCAAGACCAAAGAGTTCTTTCCCAACTCGGTTCGTTCGCGAGCGCTCTTGAAACTCTGACCGGGGCGACGTCCTCTAGCTGACGCTCTGGACTGGGTATGAGAGCAGTCGATCAAGGAACTCGAGACGGGTCACTGGGTGCACGCAGAGCAGTCAGTCGTCGCTTTGCTGTGAAATCTCCCAGGTAGAGCGCCGCCGCTGACCCATCCCCTGTTCCCTCACCCGATCTCCAGGCCGCGACCGTTCATGCGTCTCGTGGGCGAGTTCATCAAGGCGCACAAGGGCTGAGACGTAATCGTGGCGCCTGCAGGGGCAGGTATCCTAGATAGACATACGGCAGGGAGGGAGGATCTATGTAGACCATGACCATTATGCGTTGCGTGAAATGCGCCGGCAAAAAAACGAAATCGCGCGACAATTGTGTGGGCTCGTGCGTCGCGAAGAGTCCGCCCTCGGGCGCCTCGGGTGGATTTTCGGTTGGGACGTCGGAGGCTTTTCGTCCCACCCCAAGGAGTTCGCCCGCGCGCCGCCTGCAGGCGAGACCTCCCCCAATCTCTGATCCTCCTCCTCACCACCACTCCCTCCCCCCCCTTACGCCCCCTCCCCTCGCTTCTCGACCTTCTTCCTCTCTTTGTCCTCTCCTCCTCATACCCGATACCCCTTAGGAGAACGACAATGGCCGAAGAGCTCGCTCGCAAGGAGACGCTCCTCCGCGAGCTGGTGATCACCATCGCCGGCCGCACGGGCATGCTGCTCGAGCTCGTCAACTACAACGTTGAGGGTCCGTCTTTCCGTCTTTCTCGAGCGTTCTTCGATCCTGATAGCGAGGCTGACCCATGCTTCTATCCTCTGGCTTTGCAGGCACCGTGAGTCTTGTCCCCTTTGCCGAGCGATGGGTGTTCGGGATCGTCCGCGGGCCCGCCTTTTCGGAGGGGCGCGACGCCCCTGCCCAACGCTGGCGATGAATGAAAGGGCTAGCAGACGGTTTCCGGAACTGGAAAGCTGACGCCTGCTGCTTCCTCCTGTCGCTCCTCTCCCCCCACCTCGGCTTGCGGTCGCTCAGCAATACGGTACGTTTTGGCTCTCCGGCCGTTGTCGCGCCCGCGCTTGTAGCACCGTCGGCTGACAACCCCGCGCGGACTCTCCCGATCACCTTCCCACCCCTAGTCGCCGCCGGTGAGAATCTCGCGCTCGCGACGCTCGGCAACGTGCTCAACTTTATCAAGGTCCAGAAGATCGACATGAAGAAGCTCCAGGTTGAGCTGACGGCGGACCAGCTGCGGGACAAGGTGCGCCCTGCCTCTGCTTTGGCAGCCGACGCTGCATCTTTCAGGCTCGCAGCCCGCGCGCGTCGAGCCGACCGGAAAGCTGATCCACCCATCACATCCCTGCCTTGCCTCACCTATCGCAGCTGAACAAGATCATCGACCAGTCGTTGGTGATGGCTCAGGAGAAGGCGAAGGAGGACGGCTACGTCAAGCTCGAGCGAGGGTTTGGTGCGTCGAGCCCCTCGTCTCACGCCCTATGGCGAAAAACCTCTCGCTGACTCTCCTTCGCACCTTCTCTCTCCCGTGCGCAGCGACGATCCCCTTGCCCGGCATCGATGTTCCGTTCCACTCCAAGTACCTCTGGTCGGGCGTCTCGCCGTTCCTCAAATACCTCTCGAAGAAGGTGTCGGCGGCCGACCTCAACCCGGAGCTGCTCGTCGGACTGTACATCCCCAACCTGATCGCCGATCCGTTCCAGATCAGCCGCGAGTACGCGCAGAAGATCCTCACCCAGACGGGTATGTCATCCTGCCATCTCCCCCTCTCAGTCCTCTCGGGCTGCCAGCTGACTCCCTTCGCTCTCGCGCCTGCAGGCTCGCCGCGGATGAAGAAGCTCATCGACACGACCGACGACGCCACCTGGGACGCGCCTGAGCACCGCCAGCGCCTGGCCTACCACATCCTCATCGAGCTCCTCGCCTACCAGTTTGCTTCGTACGTCCTGCCTCTGCTGCAGCCCCTGCCCCTCGCGGCTCTTGGCAGTCTTCCTGACCAACCCTCATCTTACCCTGCCTTTCGTTTGCCAGGCCCGTTCGATGGATCGAGACGCAGGACCTTCTCTTCGACTACTACCAGTTCGAGCGCCTCGTCGAGGTCGGCCCATCGCCCACCCTGACCGGTATGGCCACGCGCACGCTCGGCCTCAAGTACGCTGTTCGTGACGGCCCCGTCTCGCGGAAGCGCGAGATCCTCGCCCACGCCAAAAACACCAAGGAGGTCTACTATCAGTTCGAGGACGAGGCCGAGGAGGCCCCTGCCGCTCCCGCTGCCGAGGCGTCGTCGTCGTCAGCTCCTGCGCCGGCCGCTGCTGCCGCGCCTGCCGCCGCCGCCCCGCCGCCGCCGCCCTCTGGCGGTGGAGGCCCTGCCGCCGAGGTGCCCGACGCGCCGCTCAAGGCCGTCGACACCGTTCGCGTCATCATCGCTCAGAAGCTCAAGAAGACGGTCAACGAGGTGCCCCTCACCAAGACGATCAAGGACCTCGTCGGCGGCAAGTCGACCCTCCAGAACGAGCTCTTGTCGGACCTGCAGCTCGAGTTCGGCTCCGCGCCCGAGAAGGGTGAGGAGCTCCCACTCGACGAGCTCGGCGCGGCGATCCAGTTCGGCTACAGCGGTGCCATCGGCAAGTGCACCAGCGCCCTCATCTCGCGCATGATCGGCGGCAAGATGCCCGGAGGCTTCAACCTGTCGTCGGCCAAGGGCCACATCTCCAAGACGTGGGGCCTCGGTCCGTCGCGCACTGATGCGGCGCTCCTGCTCGGTGTCACGATGGAGCCGCCTAAGCGACTCGGCTCCGAGGGCGAGGCCAAGGCCTGGCTCGACCAGGTTGTCGGTGTCTACGCCCAGCAGGCCGGCATCTCGCTCTCGTCCGGCGGCGGCGGCGGAGGAGGAGGTGGTGGCGGAGGTGGAGGCGCCGTCATCAACTCGGAGGAGTTCGTCAAGTTCCAGAAGGACCAGGACGAGTTCCACGAGCGCCACGTTGACCTGTACATGCGCAAGCTCGGCAAGGACCCGCGCGCCGGCCACCGCCTGGCCGACGTCGAGAAGGCCAACGGCCTCGCACTCCAGGACAAGCTCGACGCCATCAACGCCGAGCACGGCGAGTCGTACATTGCCGGCATCCAGCCCATCTTTGAGCCCATGAAGGCTCGCCACTTCGACTCGCACTGGAACTGGGTCCGCCAGGACGCCCTTATCATGTTCTTCGACATCATCTTCGGCCGCCTCACGACCGTCGACCGCGAGATCACCTCGCGCTGCATCGCCATCATGAACCGTGCGGACCCGACGCTCATCGACTACATGCAGTACCACGTCGACCAGTGCCTGCCCGAGCAGGGCGAGACGTTCAAGCTCGCAAAGGAGTTCGGCCAGCAGCTCCTCGACAACTGCCGCGAGGTTCTGCACGAGGCGCCCGTCTACAAGGACGTCACCTTCCCGACCGCGCCCAAGACCGAGATCTCGCCCAAGGGCGACATCGTCTACTCGGAGGTCGTGCGCGAGAATGTACGCAAGCTCGAGGCCTACGTCCACGAGATGGCCCAGGGCGGCAAGATTTCGCCCGGCCAGAACGTCAACCTTGAGAAGGTCCAGACCGACGTCGCCAAGCTGTGGAAGCTCGTCAAGGCCCAGCCCCAGATCTCGCGTGGCAACAAGGCGGCGATCAAGTCGCTCTACGGCGAGGTTGTCAAGAACCTTGCTCGCAACGAGGGTCGCCCGGCCCGTACCGCCGGCCGCTCGCGCCGCTCGTCGTCGCAGTTCATGCGCCCGTCGACGATCCCCGAGCAGGCGTCGTCGCCCGTCACCGACAAGCTGCCGCTGCTCCACCTCAAGCGCAAGGTCGGCACGGCCTGGCAGTACTCGTCCAAGCTGACGTCAGTCTACCTCGACGTCCTGACCGAGATCGCCACCTCGGGCACGACGTTCAAGGGCAAGAACGCGCTCCTGACCGGTGTTGGCAAGGGCTCGATCGGTGTCGAGATCCTCAAGGGCCTGCTCGCCGGCGGTGCGACCGTCGTCGTCACCACCTCGCGCTTCAACCGCAAGACGGTCGAGTACTACCAGACCATCTTCCAGGAGTTTGGCTCGCGCGGCTCGGCCCTCACCGTCGTCCCTTTCAACCAGGGCTCCAAGCAGGACGTCGAAGCGCTTGTCGACTACATCTACACGACGCTCGCCCTCGACCTCGACTATGTCCTCCCCTTCGCCGCCATCCCCGAGAACGGCCGCGAGATCGACGGTCTCGATGACAAGTCGGAGCTCGCCCACCGAGTCATGCTCGTGCGTTCCCTCTTTTCGGTTGCCTTCTTCGCGCTCGTCAAAGTGCCCGTTCGCTGACCCCGCATCCTCCCTGCTCCCACGCTCTGCAGACCAATCTCCTCCGGCTGCTCGGTGCCGTCAAGACCAAGAAGGCTGCCCGCCACTTCGTCACGCGCCCGACCCAGGTCGTCCTGCCGCTGTCGCCCAACCACGGCACGTTCGGCAACGACGGCCTGTACGCCGAGTCGAAGATCTCACTCGAGACGCTTTTCGAGCGTTGGCAGTCCGAGTCGTGGGGCGAGTACCTCTGCCTCGCCGGCGCCGTCATCGGCTGGACCCGCGGCACCGGCCTCATGGGCCCGACCAACACGGTCGCTGAAGGCCTCGAGAAGCTCGGCGTGCGCACCTTCTCGGCCAAGGAGATGGCGTTCAACATTCTCGGCCTCATGCACCCGCTGCTGTTCGACATCACGCAGATCGAGCCCGTCTGGGCCGACCTCAACGGCGGCATGGACCGCCTGCCGGACCTCGCCGAGACGACGACCAAGATCCGCAAGCAGCTCCAGCTCACCGGCGACCTTCGCCGCGCCGTCGCTCTCGACCAGTCGGCCGACTTCAAGATCATCAACGGCGTCGAGGCCGAGCGCATCCACCAGAAGGTCCCGATCGCTCCGCGCGCCAACTTCAAGTTCAAGTTCCCTCTGCTTGAGTCGGCCGAGGCGCTCGAGAAGCTCAACGCGACCCGCGGCATGATCGACCTCGACAAGGTCATGGTTGTCACCGGATTCGCTGAGGTCGGCCCCTGGGGTTCGTCGCGCACGCGCTGGGAGATGGAGGCTCGCGGCGAGTTCACCATCGAGGGCCTGATTGAGATGGCCTGGATGATGGGCTTCATCAGGCACTTCGACGGCCGGCTCAAGTCGACCGGCAAGGCTTTCGTCGGCTGGGTCGACGCCAAGACCGAGGAGCCCGTCGACGACAAGGACATCCGCGCCAAGTACGAGCAGGAGATCCTCGACCACGCCGGTATTCGCCTCATCGAGCCCGAGCTTTTCCAGGGCTACGACCCCAAGAAGAAGGCCTTCAACCAGGAGGTCCAGCTCAACCACGACCTGGAGCCGATCGAGGCCTCGGCCGAGGACGCCGAGCGATTCAAGCGCGAGCAGGGCGACAACGTCGACTGCTGGGCGACCGAGTCGGGCGAGTGGTTCGTCAAGTTCAAGCGCGGCGCGCGCGTCCTCATGCCCAAGTCGGTCAACTTCAACCGCTTCGTCGCCGGCCAGCTCCCGACCGGCTGGCACGCCGGACGCTTCGGCTTGCCCGACGACATCATCGCCCAGACCGACCGCACCGCCCTCTGGGCTCTCGTCGCCGTCATGGAGGCCCTCGTCATGTCGGGCGTGTCGGACCCGTACGAGCTCTACAAGTTCGTTCACCCATCCGAGGTCGGCACCGCGATCGGCTCGGGCATGGGCGGCATGCAGTCGCTCTCGGCCATGTTCAAGGACCGCAAGGAGGAGAAGGACGTCCAGAAGGACATCCTGCAGGAGACCTTCATCAACACGGTCGCCGGCTGGGTCAACCTCCTCCTCATGTCGGCCTCGGGTCCGGTCAAGATCCCCGTCGGCGCGTGCGCGACCGCGCTCCAGTCACTCGAGATCGCGTGCGACACGGTCGCGTCCGGCAAGGCCAAGATCATGATCGCCGGTGGCTTCGACGACTTCTCTGAGGAGGGCTCGTACGAGTTCGCCAACATGCAGGCGACGTCCAACTCGGAGACCGAGCTCAAGATGGGCCGCGAGCCCAAGGAGTTCTCGCGCCCGACGACGTCGACCCGCGACGGCTTCATGGAGGCCCAGGGAGCTGGTGTCCAGATCATTATGAGCGCCCGAACCGCGCTCGAGATGGGCGCTCCGATCCAGGGTGTCGTCGCCTACACGTCGACCCACACCGACAAGGCCGGCCGATCGATCCCCGCCCCCGGCCGCGGTGTCCTCTCCGTCGCGCGCGAGATCCCGTCGGCGTCGCCCCACCTCACGCTCGACATCAAGTACCGCGCCCGCCAGCTCGCGTTCCGGCGCAAGCAGATTGGCCAGTGGCTCGAGAACGAGCACGAGCTGCTCAAGGCCGAGCTCGAGGCCGGCGCGTCGGCTGATAACATTCAGGAGCGCATCTCACACATTGAGGAGGAGGCCGCTCGCCAGGAGAAGGCCGCGCTCGGCCAGTTTGGCATGCTCGAGGGCTCGGACCCGCGCATCGCGCCCCTCCGCCGCGCGCTCGCCGTCTGGAACCTCGACATCAACTCGGTCGACGTCGTCTCGCTCCACGGTTCGTGCCTGCGCCTTGCTCTGTCCTTAATCCTTATTGTCCGCCTAGACCTGACCCCTCTGTTTTCACATCCTGCAGGCACGTCGACCAAGGCCAACGACAAGAACGAGACCGGCGTCTGGCAGGACATCTTCTCGCACCTTGGTCGTACCAAGGGCAACGCCGCGCCGTGCATCGCCCAGAAGTCACTCACAGGTCACCCCAAGGGCGCGGCCGCCTCGTGGCAGATCAACGGCATGATGCAGGTCCTTGGCGACGCCCTCGTCCCCGGCAACTTCAACGCCGACAACATCGCGCCTGAGCTCCGCAAGAACGCCCACCTGTTCTTCCCGTCCAAGCCGATCCAGCACGTCTCTCTTCAGGCGGGCATGATCACCTCGTTCGGCTTCGGCCAGGTCGGCGGCGACTGCCTCATCCTCCACCCGCGCCACCTGTTCGCGGCCCTCGACCCGGCCGAGTTCGCCCTCTACGCGACCAAGCGCGCCCCCCGCGCGCGCAAGTCGTACCTGTACAGCTCCGAGGCGCTCATCACCAACTCGCTCGTCCGCATCAAGGAGCACCCGCAGTACACGCCCGAGCAGGAGCTCGACGTGCTCCTCAACCCGCTCGCGCGCACGTCGCTCGACAAGAAGGGCGAGTACTCGGTTGCGTCCAAGCTGCCGACGACGATGCCCAAGGCGGTCGACAACGGCGCCCTCCAGCTCGCGCTCCGCAACCCGGCCGTCGCCGGCGTCGGGGTCGACACTGAGCTCATCTCCGAGTTCCCGTACTGGAACCAGGCCTTTGTCGAGAAGAACTTCACCGAGGGCGAGATCGCGTACTGCAAGCAGCAGCCCTCGCCCCAGGCGTCGTTCGCTGGCCGCTGGGCCGCCAAGGAGGCCGCCTTTAAGGCCATGGGCGTCCAGTCCAAGGGAGCGGCTGCCGCTCTCAAGGACATCGAGGTCAAGTAAGTGCCCTCGCCTTCTCTTCCGTTCACAGACGCTCTTCTCGTGCGCGACTCGCTGACCCGCTTTTCTCTTTTCGCAGGTCGACCCCGACCGGCCCCGTCATCGAGCTGTCGGCCGAGCTCAAGCAGACCCACGGCTCCAAGACGATCAACATTTCGATCTCGCACGACTCTGTCTCTGCCTCGTGCGTCGCTCTTCTCTCACTTCGAGCCGCCGGTCTGATGTCCGCTTCAGTGCTGACGTTGCCTCAACCGTCCCCTTTGCAGCGCGTACGCCGTCATGTCGGCCTAGATTTCCTTTCGGTCCACCCGTCTCTTCCATCTCTTCGTCTCGGATCTGCCTCGCTTCGTAATGATCTCTCATGACCGTCTCTTCTCTCTCAAACACCTGCTCGCCGTCTGCTCGTTCGTCTGTCCCTTCTTGCGCCCTCTGGCGCCCGCGATAAGATCCGTCGCGGTTGGAAGAGTGCATCAGCAAGTCGGAGGAAGCCTCTCGAGCGATCGACCGACGACGACGCTGGGCTCACGCTCAGCTTCAGCCCTGCTGTTGCTTCTCTTCTGCCGACCCATCTCTTCCTCCTTCGACCGCTCGCGTCTTGACACCATGTTCTCTCTCAAGACCGTTGCTGCGTTCGGCTGCGGGCTGGCACTCGCCGGCAGCGCCGTCGCCCTACTCGAGAAGACGGACACGCCTGCCCCCATCTGTGTCCGTCCCTCCTGCCAGCCCGACTCCTGTTTTCAGCCCCACCATCACCATCGCCTCCCTCTGACGCTTGTTTGGCTTACGTATCTACTGTGCTTGCAACGACGGATAGCTGTCGGATCTGTCGGCCTGCACCCCAATGCAGCGGCTGGCTCAGGTCAAGGCTGCTCTAGAGACGGAGGAGGGCGAGTCTCCCTTCGCCCGGGCTTTCGCGCTACTCTTCCCGTTCGACGAGTGCGTGTACCCTTCTCTTGCGCTTGGCCCCATGCTGCGCTCTCGCTGACTTGAGCCGACCTCTATAGCCCGGCTTGGAACTCGCTCCTCGCGACCTTTTACATCAGCTCGTTCCCCAACTTCCTCCTCGCCGCCATCCCCGCCGATATCGACCTTCAGTCGCTGAACACGCTCACGTCGTTCGCGGTCGGTGCGTTGCTCGGGGACGTGATGCTTCACTTGCTGCCGCACTCGTTCCTCGGAGAGCCGCCAGCCGAGGGAGGTCTCCAGGTGGTCGTCGTCGAGCCCAAGCGCAACATCGTCATCAGCCTGGCGATCTTTGGAGGTGCGGCGAGCAGCCCGTCTCGCTTTGCTGTGCACCAGAGCAGGCGCGCTGACCCAGTTTCGTTTCTGCCGCAGGTTTCGCCGCCTTCTTCCTTATGGAGAAGCTCGCGCGGTGAGCTGCTTGCTCGCTCCTTTGAGCCTCATCTACTCTTCCGAAGGTCGTGGTTGCTGACGCGTGAACGCTATGCGACCAGATACCTGTCGGCTCTGGTGTCGCCCACGGGCGAGTCGCACGGCCACAGCCACAGCCACAGCATGCCTTCAGCCGGCAAGTCGTCCGCCATCGCCAGTAGCGACAAGGCTAGCTCGGAGCTGCGCCAGCGTAACGGAGCGGTCAAGGAGGTTGCCTCGGTCGTCGACGACCTGCAGGAGACTGATGGCCACGCCGCCGAGGCCGCCGAAACGTCCAACGTCAGCGCCTACTTGAACCTCGCCGCCGACTTCACGCACAACATCACCGACGGGTTGAGCCTCAGTGCCGCCTTCTACGTCTCGCCGACCATGGGGGCGACGACTGCCCTGGCCTGCTTCGCCCACGTTCGTCTCCCTTGTTCGGCGCAACCCTGTCCGCAGCCCCTACTGACAATCCATTGCCACGCCTTCGTCTTGCTCGCCGGCCGCGCAGGAGATCCCGCACGAGGTGGCCGACTTTTCGATCTTGATCAAGTCTGGCTTCACCAAGACGCAAGCCATGGGTGCGCAGCTCGTGACGGCCGTCGGTGCGTTCGTCGGCACGTTCCTCGGCATCTGGATCCAAAGATCGGCCGGCGCCGGCTCGATCGAGGTCGAGGCGGACCTCGTCGCCGCTCTTCTCAACAGTCAGTATGGCTCGCTCCCTAGCTCTCCACAGGCACGCGCGCTGGCTTTGACTCATCCTACACCCGACCGCTACAGAGTCCAACGGCATCCTCGGAACGTCAGCCACACCAGCCGACCTCCTCATCCCGGCCGTCGCAGGCTCGTGAGTCGCTCGACCCTCTCTTTCTGTCTCGAAACGCCGCTGATCGTCGCTTTGTCCCCCCCCCCCCTCTCATCTCTGCAGCTTCCTCTACATCGCCACTTGCACCGTCATCCCCGACCTGCTCGAGGGCAAAGCAAGCGGCACGCAACTCGTCAAGGAGACGGTCGCGATGATTATCGGTGTGGCGTGCATGGCGCTCTTGTCTTGGTACGAGTGAGAGCCTCGGGATAGAAGGGACCCTCGTGAATCTGGACGAGTTCGAGGGAGAATCCGTCGAGGGCGTGAGCCCGTGGGGCGCCGTCCTCTGCCATAGACCGAAGAGATCCACATGCTCCGTGCGCTGCCTTTGTCTGCCTACTGCGACGTGTCCTGTGAGCGCCGGTCCCCCGCAAGTGCGCAGGGCAGGCACACAAAAGGGAAAGGGACTCGCGGAGTTTGCCAGGAGCTTACCGCGGCCGGCCGCGGGTCACGCGGGGGAGCCGAGGCCGGACCTTGCGCCATCCGACGACCGCTTCACCTCCTGCCCCAGGCTGTTCTAGGGGCCCAGCGAATTGGAGAGACGGACGGTGACCTCCTTCGGCTTTGAGCCTCTGACGTCGACTCGCTCAAGGGGATCAGAGCACCGGTCGTCATTTGTCGCCCCCTCGACGTCAAGGCCGACCCCCCAACTTCAGCTGCTCCTGCGGCGCCGTTGCGTTGCCGTTGCGACCTCTGCGCTCTGCCTCAGCCACTCGGTCTCTCACCGAACCCCCATCACCTCCAGCATGCCGCCCGCAGACGCTCCCGGAGGCCACTGGGTCCACGGCGACAGCACTGACGCGATCCAGTTCTTCCCGCCTCTCGCCATCCAACGCCAGGTACCGTCCCTCTCCTCCTCACCTCACTTCACCTCCCTCCGGCTCCGTCTCTCTGCTGCTGCGCTGGTGACCGCAGGCTGACCACCCCTTTTTCCTCCTCGAATTTTGCACCCCAGGCTTGGGCCCTGAGCGTTCTCAAGCTCAAGGGCGTCCGGTCTGTCCTCGACGTCGGTTGCGGCGAGGGTGGGCTCTTCCTTTCGTCTGCTGCAGACCTTAGCCTTCGCGATCGCGCCGCGTCCGCCAGCTCCTGACGCCTTCCCCCCTTTGGCCGCTTGCCCTTTGCCGTCGCTCGTCGCGGACCAGGTGATCTATTACGAGCGGTACGAGCCATCCCGACCCACTCTCTCTGTTTCTCTGTTGGAGGTATCGCGCTGACCGAGTCTCCCCCCCCCCCCTTCTTGTTCGCCCGCAGCTCATCTCGCCTGCCCCTACGATCGCCGAGGCGGCGGTGCTGCCGACTGAGCCCTCCGAGAACGAGGTCGCCGACAACTCTTTCCTGCATATAGAGGTGCGCGGCTGTACCTCCACCTCAGTCTGCGCTTGAGGACCTGTGCTGACGAGCAGCTGTTTGCCGACGCAGGCGCTCGCGGGGCTTGATCTCGACCGGGGCTGCCTCGAGTCCTTCGCCGGTTTCTACCTGCCGTCGACCGAGCCGGCGTCAACCCTCACAAACGGGACCAGCGCCTATTCGCCTCGGCGCTGGACAGACCTGACAGTTTCGCTCTGGCAGGGGGACCTGACTGCCGTGCGTTTCGCTCTCATCTGCCCCAGCTGCTCGTATTGGGAAAGCTGATCAGACCCTCATGCCCCGGCCGACGCGCAGTTCAACGGCGAGTTCCGCGCCTTCGAGGCCATTGTTGCGCTCGAGGTCATTGAGCACCTGGAGCCTGAGGTCCTCGACCGGTTCGCGCCGATGGTCCTGGGAGAGTACCGGCCCAAGTATTTGCTCGTCAGCACGCCCAGTCAGTCTTCGATCTCTTGCCAGGCAGACCGTGCCGGCCCGTTGTGGCACGGTCACTCTCGGGCTGACCTCCCCCCCTCTACCTTCGGCCGTTGCCCTCGCTCAGATTTTTCCTTCAACCAACGATTCGACCGGAAAGGCATGGACAAGCGTGGCTTCCTTGACCCAACCGGCCGGACACAGCGCGTCTTCCGCAACGATGATCACAAGGCGCGTCCTCCTTCAGCTGCTCTCCTGCGACGCTGTCCTGACCTCCCCCTGTCTCTCCGCGCACGCCTCGGACCCTCTGTTCCAGATGGAATGGACGCCGACAGAGTTTCAGGCGTGGGCCGACGAGGCCGCCAAAGAGTTCAACTACACTGTCTCGACGTCGCTGATGGGCGCACCGCTCGGCGACGCGCCCGCGCCGACGGCCGACTCGACGGCGGCCTCGCAGGTGGCCGTCTTCATCCGGTCCGAGCCCAGGCCGTCGCGCTCGCCTCGGTCGCTCGTCCCTGCCTCGCTGCCATTCTTTCACCCGGACGGCAATGCCCTGCCGAAGCACGAGCTCGTGCGCCGGACGACGCTCGGCGCCCTGCCAACGGCTGGCCAGGCCGCGACCGACCAGGAGATCCGTGAGGGGGTGCGCGGGCTGATGTGGCACTGGGGTCGGGGCGAGCTTGCCTTGACCGAGCTCTGGTCCGAGCTATGCGAGGTTGTCGGCGGCAGCCGGCGGGCGCTAATCCAGGTCAGTCTGCGGTCGCGTCCCTCCGAGCCATGCCTGGCCACGCGCTGATCCTGTCATTGCCTACCGCTTCCTATCCGGCTGCATCACAGGCGCTCGGAGGATGGGGCAACGTCCCGCCCCCACCGGCCCAAACGGCGTCCCGCCCTTCTACGCCATTGACGTCGGCCGCGCTCGAACCGGCCGAGTTCACCATCTTCCTCGATGAGGCGCACGCCGGCAGGCCGTTCAGCGCAACCAACCTCCGCTTCCGTTGGCGCGACTTTGACGCCGAGGTAGCTGCGGCGGGCAAAGCCGACGGTGATCAGGCGACCACCCTCGATGATGAGGGCGAGCCTTGTGGGCACGGCGACGACGACGATGGGTGGGGGCCGATCCCGCGGGCGATGCGGCCAAGCTCGAACGGGTTTGCGGCCGCCGATGCGGGTGGGTGGTGAGAGAGGCGAGGAGCCGTTACGAACATACGACCATCTTGATGAGCATGACGCCTTTTGACGAAGCTGACCGATGTGAGTTGCGAGCCTCCGGCGGGGTCAGCGAGCATGCGCCCCTGCGCCGCCGGTCAGCAGTCAGCCCTCGCCTCCCTTCCACTCGCCGACTGCGGGGCGTGTACAGTCGTCATGGTCCATCCGGGAAGCTCGTCAATCGTCGTCCGCCGTTGCTATTCTTCAAAGCGCAGGTCCGATCGTCTCGGGGCTGCAAGAAACGAGAATATTAACGGACGAGGAGTGAGCTCGCTCGCTCAGGAAAGGGACGGCGCGAGCGAGCGAGCGGGGGTCGAGAGGGCACCTACCCATGATGGGGTGCAACTGAGCGAGGTACGTGATGGCCCACCTGCGACCAACGAGCACGATATTGCGCTGTCGATCAGCTCGACTGGCCCAAGACAGACCCGGAGAGGATTAAAAGGTCGCACATCAGGTAGCACGAGGTCAGGGCGACCAGCAAGCTCGTCCGCACCAGCCTGCGGTCGCCGCACGAAGCCGAATTTCAGTCAGCCTTCGAGATCGAACGCGCGAGGGGCAGAGCAGGGCCAAGAGTGAGCACGACGCACGTCTGGCTGGAACCCTTGGGGACGAGGTACCACGAGCCGAAGCCGATGGCGGCCTGTTGTGCGAGGGAGGGGAGGGGGGGGGGGACCGGGCGGGCGAGAGCGAGCGAGGCGGTGAAGCGCACGAGATGGGGCGCGGGAGGCGAGGAACGTCAGTCCCTGGCTGATCCTCTCATCAAGGCAAAGAGCTCGGCAGGAGCACGCACGGCGATGACGGCGATGATGAGGACGAGGTAGCCCGACATGCTTTGAGAAGACCAGGGAGGGATGCGGGCGAGGGCTAGCGTCGTCGGCCGAGGGATGTGGTTTGGCCTCTGTGCGCGCCGGCTCTCTTCCGCCGCAGAATGTCCACGACTGCCCCTTCCCTGCCAGCTCCCACCTGCCTCCCCTCGCACCCCTTCCACTCGCTCAGCTCCGGATTGCACGCTCAGGGAACCCCATCCGCTCGCTCACTTTCACCGACCCATCACCTCTGCGCTGAGGGCGCGCGCTCCGGTCAGCACTCCCACACCACCGCAATCGAGTCTCAGCCGCCGCCGCGCAACTTATGACGCCCTCCACCGCTGGCGTTCGCCAGACGTCCCCCTCGACCGACCTGCCGTCGCACTACGTCTCGGTCGGCACAAGCCTGCACTCGCCCGGACGCGAGGTGCCGACCAATCCGCTCCGCCGCCACTCTTCCTCGTCGTCGGGCTCAGCGAGGCGCGACGACTCGCCCTCGTACGACGAGCTCAAGCAGGCGTCGTCTCGCACGTGGGACGAAGTCTTCCCTCTGCCAGCGTCGTCGTCGCGTCGGGACCAGTGGGCGGCCTATAGGCGAACCGGCTCGTACCTCGTCGTCATGCTCTTCATCGTCGGGATCATCAGCAAGGCCTGCTTTACGAGCGACGGGACCTCGTCGGTCGGGAGGCTGCCCAGCGGGGAAGGCCTGGGGACTGCGCACTCCGTGGCTGGCGGCGCCGCAGCGTCGGCCGGCGACGACGACGACGTCAACGTCCCGACGGCGCACTCGTCCGAGGAGATTGGTTCCTGTGAGTCGCTTTTGGATTGTATTCTCCTCATCGGTCGTGTTCGAAACGTCTCCTTGTCTGTCGCATTCGGAGCGCTGACTTGTCGCCCGCGCGCGCTCTTCCTCGCCACCGCGGCCGACAGTCGCCGACGACCACTCGCATTACCACCTGCTCGAGACGCTTTCGGCCCAGCAGATCGGCCTCGATGACCCAGACCGCCGCGTCTTCTTCGTCGGCGACATCCACGGCAGTCTCAAGCAGCTCAAGAAGCTGCTCGCCAAGATTGACTATGACCCGGTGCGCGACGTGTTCATCCATGTCGGGGACCTTGTCGCAAAGGGCCCCAAGCCGGTCGAGGTCTTGCAGGCCATGCGAGAGTACAACGTCAAGGGCGTCAGGGGCAACCACGACCAGCCTGTCCGTCCCCATCTTAACACTCCTTGCGAGCTCAGGCGAGCTCGATGCTGATCCGCTGCCCTCCCTCTTTGTTTTCCTCGATGTCCTCCACAGGTCATTCAATGGCGCAGTTGGTTTGAGCGGTACCTGCCGGGCGACTCGCTGACCGGCAGCCCCGAGGAGCAGGACCGGGCCTTCACCGCGCTGGTCGATGATCTGTCGCTTGATCAAGCACGCAAGATCGGCTTCCCAAAGGACTGGGAGTGGGAGGGCGAGCACTTTGTGATTGCCAAGGAGATGTCGCGCCAGGACTACGCGTACCTGCTCTCGCTGCCGCTCCAGATTCACAGTCAGTCCAATTGGCCGGATTCATCAGCCTTTTCTGGCCCTTGGACGTCCTGCTGACCTTCCCTCCTCTTCCATTCGCCCTCGCCCCAGTCCCCTCGCTGCACACCATCGTCGTCCACGCCGGCCTGCTGCCGTACGACACGATCCAGCGCAAGGCCGACTCGGCGACGCTCCCGTGGCAAGACCCGTCCCTGACGAGACTCGAAGCCGAAATCGCGCTGCTGACGCAGGTCGCGCCCAACAGCGACCCGTGGACACTGCTCAACATGCGGTCGGTCCTCAAGGACGGCAGCATCACCAAGGACGGCAAGGCCGGCACGCCGTGGTCCGATATCTGGAACAAGGCGATGAAGCCGTGCAAGCGGACCGACGCTGCTGCTGCAGAGGACGGCGAGATCGACGTCGCCGGCAAGAACAAGGGCTGCTACCCGATTTACCTGGCGTACGGACACGCTGCGGGGCGGGGCCTCGACCTCAAGCCGCACAGCTTTGGTCTCGATTCGGGCTGCGTCTATGGTCGTCGCCTCTCCGCACTCGTCCTCGGCGGCGACGGCAAGAAAGGCGACAAGGTCATGGTGGGCGAGCGCGAGGGCCGGCTCGTCTCGGTCAGCTGCTAAGCGTAGGCGGCTTCAACTGATTCCGGACGGACGGGTGATGCCCCGGACGCACTGTAGCATATCCGCCCTCTCCCCCTTCTCATATGGTTCTTTCATTCCTCACGCTGTGTCTAATGTCTAATATGGGCCTCGAAAGGAAATTGGGTGCTGCTCAAACTGTAGATCAAAAATGGGGCGCGCGGCGCCGGAGGGTGCAAGGGAGTTCAGAGAGAGTGAGGGTATAAAAATGGTGCGGGGCTCGGGGATTACGAAGAGAGGCGTGCGAAGATTCTAGAGTACGTATGTGGCCATGGTGGGTTGCAGGTGAGGTACTAGATGACGGCCATCTCGGTGAGCGAGCGTCGGACGATGATGCTGGAGCCAGGCGGCAACATTGGAACGTAATCAGCAATGGACGCGCACGCGAGACGGAAGCGGTCCCGAGTAGCAACTTGGACCTACTCAGAGACAGCTGCCATGACAACGCGGAGCATGTTGGTGTCGACGGCGCACGTAAAGCTGACGAGCGGGGCGAGACGGCGACGGGAACGGTCAGCGGCAGCAAGTGGTTACGGTTCAACTAGGCAAGGCCCGGACGCACTGGCAGTAGACCTCCTTAGTCGAGCTCCGGTTCAGTCGTGTGAACTTCTTCTGGAAGAAGTCGCGGCCCTGGATGTAGTCGTGCGGCGGGCCGGTGTAGTCGGAGAAGTAGTCGTGGATCTGGGACGGGCCCTTGATCTTTTCGCGGAAGATCTGGTGAGGCGCACGATGGGGTCAGCGTTCAAGCTTGTGCATCATATGACTGCTGCACAGAGAGAAGGAGAGACTGACATCGTCCTTGTTGAGGAACAGGATCATCGACGTCTTTACGAACCACTGCGAGTTGCAGATCTGCGGAGGGAAGGGGCGAAAGGGAGGGTCAGTCCGACCGCGTAGTCGACCAGTCGATGCGGGAGGGGAAAGCGCACCGAGTCAAAGAGCATGAGCGCCTCTCTGATGGGGTTCAGGGATACGAGCTGGTCAGTGGGCGAGCTCTGATATCAAAGCAGCAGGCCGGTGGGGGGGGGGGCGCTACGCACTGCATCTGATTTGAGTCGCGGTCCTCTACAAGGCACTGGTCGTAGCCCGAAACGGCGACCAGGAAGAGGATGGCAGTGACGTTCTCGAAGCAGCTGGAGCGGAGAGTACGTCAGGCGGTCGGCTTCATGGGGCGCAGATCGAGTCCAGCTAGACTAGAGAGTGGCCGACGCACTGGATCCACTTCTTCCGTTCGGACCGCTGTCCTCCGACGTCGAACATTGAGTAGTGCTGGCAATGGCAAGATGGTCCGGGGGTCAGTCAAAAGCTCCCAAACAGGGCAGGCAGACGGAAGCGAGCAGAAGGGACTCACAAGGTCGCCGATCTTGAACGCCGTCTCGGTGATTCCCGTCGTCTTTGCACGACTGCGGACGACGTCCTGTTCGCTCGGCTTGAAGCCCGGCGCAAAGAGGCGATCGATCTCCTCGAAGTAGTACGGCAGGCTGCAGTGCAACAAGGAAACAGCTTGAGTGAGCTACAGCTAACAGCCAACCGAGTGGGGACGAGAGAAGGGAGACAGACTTTTCGGGCAGGGCTGCCTCGTTACCGCGCTCAAAGCACCGTTGGACCTCAGGATCGTGCCAGAGGCTCAGAAGAGGATCCTTGTACTCATTGGGAAAAGGCTGACCCGACAAGAGCTCGGGCGCCGAGTCGACGATAGCGACGTTCCTCTGCGAACATGGAAAGATAGACGAGAAAGAGAGGCGTCAGCAGGCGGCAGCCATGCGGTTGATGATGAGCAGGGTTCCGCGCGGGGGGGGGGGGGACGGACGCGGTTGTCGACCTCGACGCGCATCTCCCAGATGTCCATCGTGTCGATGATCGTGCGCATTCCGTTGATGATGTTCGAGAAGATGAGCTGACGGTAGTCTGGGGGTGTCGAGGGAGGAGCGCAGCCAGACAAGGGTCAGAAGCGCAGACGAGGGGTGCATGCGCATCAACCGCGAGACGAAGTGAATGGCAACGCACGCTCCATCTCCGCCGGCGTAAAGGGCACGTTGTGGATCAGTCGCATTTGCTGCAGCGAGGTCGATAAGGATCGTCAGCATTCGACGTGGAGAGTGGACAACGCGTGCGAAGAAAGGGAAGAGAAATGCACCTTGAGCACAGTCGACTTGCCCGACTCTCCTGCACCGAGCAAGAGTAGCTTGACGGCCGTCTGCATCTTTCGCTCATCCTGTGGAGCAGGCAAGCAGGCAAGCAAAGAGAGAGAAACACCGAGCGCATGCACCCCGTCAATCTTCAATTTCCTCGCCCGTTGAACGGCGCTCGCTGCCTCGCCCTGAACGTGGGCTGGCGCGCGACGACGCATTGCTGGGGAAAGGGACGCACCTCGCGAATGGCCTTCTCGAGCTCCTTGGACCGCTTGGTCTCTGGCGACTCGGCTTCGGAAGAAACGCAGCCTCCCATGATCGAGCGGGGGCTGTGGTGGGTGGTGGAGGTTGGAAAGTTGAGAGAAAGGGAGGAGGAAGCGCGACCGACGACGGCGAGCTAGGCGTGCGCGCTATGCGAGCTGAGGTTGTAGAATGGGTCAGAAAGGGGGGAAAGTCGTCCGAGGCAGAGAAGTTTGTGCTGGGACGACTGGTGCAGAAAATCGGCGAGATAGGTTGCGAGTCGAAGCTGGAGGATCAAAGGGGAGGGTCGAGGTCGACGAGAAGTGCAGCATGCGAGGTCAAGTCAGCCTCTCGCTCCGGCACGGTCATTCAAGACCCCTTAGACTTCCCCTTCCCCGAGGGCGCCACGCCCTGTCCCTTCGCAGAGCCCCTGCCCTCTCAGCTTTCGTCCATGGGGTTGAGTGAGCGAGGGTGGCGCAAGACAGGTGGGGGGTCAGAAGGGAGGAGGTCCCTGTCCACGACAGGGCAAGCCGAGGTCGTGGTTCGAGCATCGGTCGACAGCTGGCCCCTCATCAAACACCCCCGGCATCTCTCATCGCCGCGCCACGCGCGTTCACACGAACGCGGGGCCTAGCGACCCAAGCTCGGCGACTGGAGCGAGGCGGAGCATGCGAGGCCTGAACGCCAGCAGCACTCGTCCGGTCGCTCCCTCTGAGTCCAGCTGCAGCCCGCACGCGCCCTGCCCCTTCCCCTCCTGGCCTTCGGCGACGGGCCAAACAACGGGCCGAGATAACTCACCGGGGGCGGTAGGAGGAGTCCGGCGATCCGGTCTCGCGGCGTCGTGCGGTGACAGGGAGGAGCGAAGGGAAAGGGTAGCGTGCAGGACGGGCGGGGAGAGCTGGTTGGGAGGGGCGTCGTCGCAGCAACGTCGGGCGGTGAGCCGGCACAAGGGCGAGGCTGGCCGGTGGCTGAAGCGCACGAGAACAAAAGGAAGACAACGTCGCCGGCCTCGTTTCGCGCTGCGCTGTGCGCCCTGCAGGCTCTGCACATCAGAACTTCGAATGCAGTAGCGAGAGATGGACATCATGGATGATACAGTCCCGAGGCAGAGATTGTCTGGCGGTCGGTCAAAAAGGGATTGTGGTGGTACGGAGGGGGGAAAGGGTAGGCAGGCCGTGGAGAGGGGCAAAGAAAGGCCGGCGCGGCGGGCGCGCGCGCGAACGGGAAGAGCAGGTGTGTCGGAAGTGGGTGGCAACAGGGTTGGGATCGCGTAGAGAGGCAAGGATGCAGTGCGTTTGCGAGCTAAGAGAGAGGCGGGATGGTGGCGAGAAGAGGAAAGCGGGCGAGTCGAGAGGAGGCGAGCTTGGTCGAAAACCAGGAGTGCGGCGAGAAGGGGCGCCCTCTCAGAGGTCCATCTTGCCGTCGAGCTCGTCGTCGCCGCCCAGGCTGCCCATATCGCTCATCTCACTTCCATCGTCGCTCTCGTCCTCGTCCTCGTCGTCCTTGTCGCCATCCTCGCCGTCGGCCTTGGCACCCGACGCGTAGCGGACGACATAGTCGCGCACCTTTGCGTTGTACGATGGCGGGTCGCGCATCAGAAGTGTCGCCGCCTCATTGTTGAGCGGGTCCGACGGATTGGGGTACCGGATCAGTTGCGGTAGGAACGACTCGAAGATGTTGAGCATGTCTGCATAAGGGCCAGCGACGGGTCAGCGACAATCGATGGAGGCACGCAGCTCGAGAGGACGCAGGAGCGCACCAAACATGGGTGACCAGGTCTGGTTGATGACTGATGCGCACAGGAGAGGTAAGCTCAGTCAATTGGTCGCCCCCGAGAAGTGCTCTCCGCTGTGACTCACCGTCGAGGCAGACGGATCCGCTCCTGAGAGGGTCGCCCAGTCACGGGAGGACAGGGCAGCGTCAGCGCTTGCGCATGCGGTACTTGACTTGGAGCCAGATGCGCACGCACATCTCGTCGATGTTGGGGTGAAAGATCTTGTTCATGAAGCCGATGCTGGGCGACTTGAAAGGGTACTGGTCGGGCAGCTCGACGTGGATCTTCCAGACGCCTTTCTCGAACGGCGCTGGCAGGCGGCAGGGACGGAGGGCGGGCGCGAAACGGTCAGCGCCGGCTGGGCAGCAGAGCAAAGGCAAGAGGCGACGCACTCTCGGTCGGTCCGTGGAAGCGAACAAAGAACTCCTGCGAGATTGGTGAGTAAGGAGCACGTCAGCCGAGCTGTCTGGTGACGAAGCCGCTGATAGGGAGTTCGCAGCGGCGCTGGGCGAGTCAGACGACCAGCAGCCGGCTCGTCTTTGAGGTTGTCTCGGGCACGCCAGTGCCTCTTTGCAGTCTGCCTGACAGATCTCACGGCCAGCTGCGGCGCTCCAGGATACGGCCCTACCCGCTGCTCGACTTGCTGAACGCCTCGGAGGAGAGGCTCGTGACACCGCCACGGACGCCAGCCGAGGAAGGAGGGAGGGAACTGACCTGCATGTTGTCGTTGACGAGCTGGACGTCGTAGTCGGACATGAGCAGCTTCATGACGTCCGTCTCGATGCGTCGCTTTGGGGAGCTAGGGGTGGCAAGGTAGACCAGAGTCAGTTAGAGCCATCGTCGCACAAGGCAGCGGGAGGGAGGAGGGAGAGGTCGGACCTCATCTTGCGCTTCTTGTGGGCGGCCTGGCTCTGATGGCCGTGCGGCGTGCGGGTGGGTGGAATAGTCGGCAGGGGAGCACTGGCTGCGCTGGGGGCGTGTGCTGTCGCAGAGGACGAACAACGGCCGAGAGAGAGAGGGAGCGATGGGGAAGAAGGATGGGGGTGGGGGTGAGGGGGCCAACCTGGCCGAGACCGTCAACTCGAGCTCGTCTTCGGAGTTCTGTAGGTGCAGGCGGGCGGGCCGGGCAGGCATGGGCACAGTCGAGATCCCACCGCCTCGTCCTCCTACACGACGACCCCCTCCCTTCCAGACAGAGGGTAGCTTGCCACCTGCAGGCACCCATCAGGCCGATTCCCTTGTGACAGTGCCCTAGGTGCGTCTTTCCACGGACCTCAGGCGAAAGTGCTCCCTGCCACAGCGCTGACGAACGGCTGCGCCGACGGCTCCCGGCCGCGACTGGCCTGGCTCCAGACCCGTCTTGCCGCTCGGCCCTGCCACCTCCCTTCTCACATCCCTCGAAAGTCTTCGAGCCCGACGACGACAGATAGGGTGAGATTTTTCCAATGTCCCTCAGGTCTAGCGGTGCGGAAGGCATCGGATGAGGCAAGACTGACGCTTTAGTCTCGACCCGTCGCAGCTCGGTCCATCTTGAAGCTCACAGCTCGACCTCCCTCCCTACTCAGCCTAGACCGGCTCATGGGCCTCGCAGACCTCCTCTTCCAATCCGCCGTGCGTATATCTAGGTCCCCTTGTCCCGATCTCCTGGCAGGCCCAGCAACTGACCGCCTCGACCCTGCTCGGCGACCTGTCTGTAGGCCGTCGGTGTGGGTGCGTTCTTCGTAGGGACGGTCCCGCTATGGTTCTCGTCCGTCGCGAGCGGTGCGTCCTGGCCTGCACGAACTCCCGATGACGTGCCGAGAGTTGACTTCAGTTGTCGCCGGAATCCCCTCTGGCTCTCGCTGGATCGACAGGGAGGAAGCTGAAGATCACGTCAACGTTCGGCAAGGGCTTGCTCGTCGGCGCAGCACTGACCATCATCATTCCGGAGTGCGTTGTCAAGCCACGTCCCCCTCTGCTCCCTTCGTTTGCGACACGAGTTCTCTGACGATGCCATTCCTCATGTGCCCTTCTAGAGGAGTCTCGACGCTATACGCCTCGAGAGCCTCGCATTCAAGCCTTCGACACTCGGGCCACTCGTTGACCGTCACCCCTGCCGGCACCCCCCTTGCTGCAGAGACCCACAGCATCGTCAACTCGGCAGGCTTCCTTGACGCTTTGCAACTCGCCCCGCCGTATCCCTCAGCTGTCGAGTCTCAAGCAGCCCGTACGCTTGAAGTTCGAGACGAGGATGAAGACGAGGACGAGGAAGATGACGAGGACAAAGATGATGACGAGGACAAAGACGAGGACGACTTCGACGACAACGACGCAAACTTGTCGAGCGCCATCGGTCTTTCGCTCATCTCGGGATTTGTCCTGATGCTCCTTATCGAGCAATGGACGCACGCGCACGACCCACTCGCTCTCTCGCCCTCGTCGACGCTAGCCGTCAACGGCCAGCCGACGCGCCAGCAGTCGACCATACCGCTCCTGCCAGAGCAGCAGGACCGCCCCGATTGGCACCGCTTGCAGCGCAGGCCGTCTTCCGGTCTCGGCGCGGAAGAGAGAGACGAGGAGGCTGGTCATTCGGGCGATGTGACGCCACAGGACAGTCCGCGGGCTGAGGAGCCCCTTGCGGATGGCTGGCGGGACTGGCTCACTCGGTATCCCAAGAGTGCGAGCTCTGTCTTTGCACTTGTCGTGCACAGGTGCGTCCTACGCTCAGCTGTCTACGAGAAGTCTCGCTCTCAGCTCCCGTTGATCTTAGACGCTCTCGTCCGACTGCAGCCTCGCGGACGGCATCGCCCTCGGCGCGTCGGCAAGGAGCGGTGATGGCGACCTTGGTCTCGTCGTCTTTCTCGCCATCATGATCCACAAGATCCCTGCGTCTGTGCGCGTCGCCTCTGGCCCTCGTCCTCCCTTCCCTCGCTCCGCGCGCGACTCTCACGCCATCCACTCCTTATCTGGCACTCTCAACAGGTCGGTCTTTGCACCACCCTCCAGGCCGACGGTCTGCCGCGGGCGCTCATCAGATGGGGCGTCGGCGCGTTTGCAGCTGCCGCGCCGGCCGGTGCGTGCCTGACGTACGCGCTCGTTAACCTCGTCGGTCGAATGCTCGACGACGGTGCACTCCAGTACTGGACAGGTGCGACGACTTCAACCTCCTGCTCTCCCTCAAACTTTCGAAGCCAGTGTCGCTGACAGCGCTTGGGGTTTGCGCTATCAAAGGCATCGCGCTGACGTTCTCTGTGAGGTTTCCTATCTGGATCGCCTCCCTGATTTACCCGCTGCCGGCTGATCCGCGTCACCTTCCCGCCGGCCCCTTCTCGACCGACAGGGTGGAACGTTTCTGTACGTGGCGACGGGTGCGCAGACTATCAATCAACTCATCCGCCGACACGCTCGAGCAGGACTGATGCTTCTTCGGACTGCGAACCCCCTCCCATCCCCCCTCGCTCGCAGTCATCCAAAACATCAACGCGCCCGCTTCGCACACCGGCGATCACGACGCGTCCGCGATGGGCGAGCTGTCCAAGCCGCAGCGGCTGGCAATCCTCGTCGGCGGGATGCTTACGCCGTTCGTGTTGGCGACAGTCGTGCATGATGACTGAACACTGGAGGGAGGGGGAAGGTGAAGGCCGGGGGGGGGGGGGGCGCGGCGTCTCTTCCTCGGTCATGGGATGATCGGCTTCGTTCTCGACCGCTGTGCCCGATCCTGAACGTTGTGCCGTCTCCTCCGACGTTTGTGGCTGCCCCGGGCGAGGTGGTCCGGACTCCGAGATTGCCAACGGAGCCCTTATCGGCGTCAGCCCTCTTAGATTGAGCTGCGCGTAGTGCCTTCCGAGCTCGTCTTCCGTCTTTTCTCCTGTCCCTCTCCCGAACACCCATCTCTGCCCCTCCGCCCCCCTCTTGATCCTCGCCTCCAAGAATGCTCAAGGACTACACGTCGCTCAAGAGCTGGGAGCTCGTGCCCGAGCCGTCGGCCTGTGCGTCCGTTGCTGCTGCTGTCGTTTTTGGCTTCCCGTCGGGGTTCTCGGGCTGACGCTCGCAGCTCGCGTTCCTCCCCTCTGCAGTCGCGAAGCCCGGCACCTCCAACAGAGACTTGGACCCGACGCCGCCTGGTGAGTGGCGAGGACTAGGTATCGAGGAGGACGAAGACATTGCTGACGACCTGCCCGTCGTGATTCCAGAGCAGCGAACCTGGTCCCAGCGAGGTCGGTCCTAGCTCGCCTCGCTGCAATTGGCCCGGCGCCTTGCCTGCTAACCCCCTCCGACCTCTTGCAGACTTCCTCGCGTACTGGATCTCGGACGGACTCAACATCGTGCGTCGTCGAGCGATCGGGCTGACTGGCTCTGCGCGCTCGTGCTGACGCGACTCGTCCCTCATCGCAGAGCACCTGGGAGATGGGCAGCAGTTTTCTCGTGCGTTCCGGCCTTCCCGCCCGCGCGCCGCCCGCGGCTCGCCTGATCCTGATCCTCCTCTCCCCTGCCCCCCACCACCCAGGCCGTCGGACTTTCGATGCGCTACGCAATTCCTGCTGTGTGGCTCGGTCATTGTATCATCGCCATCCCTATCACGCTCCAGGGTACGACCGGCGCAACCCTGCGCGTGCCCTTCTCAGTCCAGTCGCGCTCGTCGTTCGGCCACCACCTCGCCAAGTTCGCCGTCATCTCGCGCGTCGTCCTAGCGCTGTTCTGGTTCGTCCGCCTGATCCCTTCATTGTCGAGGATCTCTTGCGACCAGGCTGACTGAGGTTCATTTTCTCTTGCTGTGGTCGCAGGTTCGGTGTGCAGACGTACACCGGAGGCCAGGTTCGTTGATCCAAACCCACCTTCCCTCCACAGTTGCCACGCATCCCTCGACTGACTCTGGCGACCGCCCATTTGACAGTGCTTCAATCAGATCCTCGTCTCCTGGTCTCCGTCCTTCCGCGACTTTCCCAACCACCTGCCCGCCTCGGCCGGCACGACGACGGCCGGCATGCTGTGCTTCTTCCTGTTCTGGGTCTTCCAATTTCCCTTCCTCTTCGTCCACCCCGCGCACATCCGCTGGTTGTTCATGACCAAGTGAGTCTGAACCTGCCTCATTTTCCAGCGCCATCCACACCATCTGGCTGACGAGCGCTTGGCCGGTGTACTCCAGGTCGGTCCTCGTCCCCATCTGCTTCGTGTCGCTCTTCATCTGGGCCCTCGCGAAGGGTGGCAAGGGCGAAATCTTCAACCGACCGACGACTGTCTCGGGTTCCGCTCTCGGCTGGGCGTTCTTGAGCTGCCTCAACAGCGTCCTCGGCAAGTCAGTCTCGAGCCTCCTTGTGTGATCATCAACGACATCTGCTGATCCTGCTTCTCTTTCTTCGCCATCCAGCTATGCTACGCTCTCGGTCAACATCCCCGATTTCACGCGTTACGCAGTCCGTCCCCGGTCGCAGTTCATCCAGTTGGTGCGTCGAAACTGTCTCCGTTCGTCGTTGGTGTGTGGCGACAGTCGCAAACTCTGAATCCTTCGTCGTTTTTTTAGTTCGTCATCCCCGTCGTCTTTACCCTCACGGCGTTCATCGGTGATCATTCTGTCGCAGCTAGAGAGTTTCTTTCAATGCGTTGCGGCTGACCTCGTCGCGTCTTCTCTGCCAGGCATCGTCGTCTCGAGCGCTGCTCAGCAGATCTACGGAGGCGACTTGGAGTGGAACCCCCTCATTCTGATCGATAACTTTGCCGATGATGGCAAGGGCCGAGCTGGTGCGTCAACACCGCTGCCTATTGATGTACGACAACTCACGCATAGGCTAACAATGACTCGCTTGCCCCCAGCTCGCTTCTTTGTTGCCTTTTCGCTAGCGTTTGCGACCGTCGGCACCAACATCTCGGCCAACAGCATCTCGGCCGCCAACGATCTGGCAGCATTGTTCCCTCGCTGGTTCAACATCAAGCGCGGATCCGTTGTCGTCGCTATCATTGGCGCGTGGGCGATGGTCCCTTGGTACATCCTGGCGAGCGCGACGTCCTTCCTTAACTTCATGGGTAAGTCCATCCGCTCTCTGGCCCGACTACCCTCCTGAACACTCGACTGACTCGCTCGCCTTTCCTGTCAGCCGGCTACACCTCCTTCCTTGGTCCCATCGTCGGCATTCTCAGTATGTCGACTCGCTTGGGTGGCCCTCCTCGATGCAAAGCCCGTGGCTGATCGATCTCCTCTTCCCTGTCTTCTTTTTCAAGTTGCGGACTACTGGCTCGTGCGCCACGGCAAGGTCGACGTCCCCTCGCTCTACCTCGGCAGCGAGGGCCGCTACTACTACGCGTACGGCGTCAATTGGAGGGCGCTGATTACGCTGCTGCTCACCGTCACGCCGACTTTGCCTGGTCTCGCGAACGCGATTAACCCGAGCGTCAGCATCTCGGACGGCATGAAGAACCTCTACGCCATCGTGCGTCCCCTCGACTCCTCTGCTCGTCTTCGGCGATGCTTGCTCGTCTGCCGCCGTTGCACCGCCTGACGCCGCATTCATTCCCCCGCAGACGTGGCTCTTCTCGTTCACCTCGTCATGCGCCGTGTACAGCGGCTTGTCGTACTTCTTCCCTGACAAGGAGTCGCACGTGCCCAGGGCCATCTACGCGCACGACGTCCAAGACATCGACCACGACCACGAGGCCCCTCACTCCGCCTCGCCCGAGCTCGGCGAGTCTGACAAAGAGAAGGAGGCGACGTCTGTCGGCGTTCACCAGGTCTAGAGCCGAACAACACCCTTCAACTCTCCATCCCTGCCTTAAAATCTTGCGCTAGACTTCAGATTGCTTCCTTTTGCCTCGCTCTTGTAGACGCTCGCGTCCCTTCTCGATCTCCCTCCCGTTGTAGAGGCGCCCTTCGTGCGCCGGGTCTCCTTCCTTCCATCCTACCTGTCTGCCATGACTTGTCCGTCTTTCAGCCTCAAGCACAGCGGCGCCTCCCGGGTCATCCAGCGCTCTGGGACCGACTGACTGCTGAGGAGTGTTGTCTCTTGTTAGAGCAAAACATGCTCGCCTTGCTGCAGACGAGCACTTGAACGACGAGTGAGGGGGCATGTGAGGATGTATCGCTCTCAGAACACAATGAGGGGCAGCAAAGACGAAATGAGTGACAAGAAACGAGAGTGTGCGTCCGAAAGGGAAGTGGGTGGGAAGCCTGTCAGTTGGGGTTAAGGCAAGGTGAGCGGAGGCCGTTGAGCAGAGTGATGAGTGGGTATGGGTGCAAGGGGGGCGACGTGAAATTAAGGTGGGGGGTGGCGTTGAGAAAGATGGGGGTTGAAAAGGGGACGGAGTACAGTGTGAGGAAGGGGTGCAGGTGAGATGGGCATGGTCTGATGCCTTGGGCGAAAAGGGATAGACGGTCGTCTACTTGTCGGCGATCTGGATCTTGGCCCACTCGCGCGCAAAAGCCGACGCCTTGAGGAATTTCTTCGACGCGTACTTGCGCGTGACATAGTGCGTCTCGAATTCGGGCGTCGCGAGGGCCTCAATAAGGTAGTCGGAGCCCTGCGCGAGCTGGGGCTCGGTGAAATTCGAGTAGAAGACGAAGCCGTCGTTCTGTCCGCCAGACAGACGCAAAGCTGTCAGCGACGGACGCAGGCAACGCGAGCAGAGGCGTAGGCAGGCAGAACGCACCCAGGTCTTGCCCAGCATGCGGTTGGCGAGGTACATCCCGATAGCGGCAACGAGGCTCGGCTTTGCGCGCAGGAAGCGGTGGTCGAGCAGCGTGGCCTCGATGAGGAATTTCGACAGCGTACGCGTCTGAAGGTCGTAGTCGTCGGCCTTGGAGATGCGGCGAACCCACGAATAGGGCGAGCAGTACGACGAGACGTTGAAGTCGAGCGTCTGGAGGATGATGCGCTCGCCCTTGAGGATCTCCTCGCGCGTGTAACCGTTCTCGGTCATGTAGACGAACTCGTCGACGCTCGGCGCGAGGATCTCCTCATACTTGGCCGCGATGAACATGGCGGTGACGCCGACGAGCTGGAGCTTGACGAGCGAGACGACGCGTACCGAGAGGAAGCGGTCGATGATGTTGACGGCGATCCACAGCGTCTCGGGCAGCATGTGGTAGCGCAGGTGAACTTGCAGCAGCCAGTCGACGAGCGTCGTCCGCATCGACCACTCAATCTCGGTCTGCGACTCCATGTAGCGCGGGTTGGGCATCGTCTTGAGCTGCAGGGGGAGGAGGGAACGGGACGCGTGCGGGGGTCAGCCGAAATGCACACGCGACCGTCGAAGAAAGGCCTACGTCAAAGCTGGCGTACCTCGAGCTCCTCCATGTACGCAAAGATGTCCTCGGCGTACTCGGCGACCATCGTCGTGTCAAACAGGTCGACGTCGTCCTCGAACGAGGCCCGTACGTCGTCCAGCGTGGCCCGGGCGTCCTCGAGCTCCTCAGCATCCATGCGAGTCCAGTCCTCGGGGTCTTCGACCTCCTCGTCCTCGTCCGTCTCGCTCAGGTCGTCACGGTACTTGCTCATGACAGCCGTCGAGAAGGCGGCGTCGTCGCTGTTGTTGTCGACCTCCATGCCGCCGTTGGTCGCGACGTCGTCGTCGTCGATCTCCTCATCCTCCTCCTCGAGCGTCTCAGACTCGATCAGGATGACGGGCTTGGACACAGCGGCCCGCGTCGCGGCGTTGGACGGGGCGAGAGGCTGGCGCGTCGACTCATGCACGGCCGACGACGAGTTGGTCTTGCTGACGGTCGTCCGGGGGCGGGCCGCTGCGACCGTCGCCGACGCGCTCGTCGTCAGGCCAGACGTCTTGGCAAGCTTGACAGGCTCCTTGCCGTTCTTGCCATCGTTCGCCGTCGGCTCAGCCTGTGAGTGAAAGTGGGACCGAAATGGCGGGAGGAAGGTCAAAGGGGCACAAGAGGTGGCGAGCGGCACAAGAGGTCAGTCAACATGGCCAGGGAAAAACACCCCTCCCGACGGTCGACCGAGCCAACGCACCTTTGTCTTGTTGCTGACGTCGCCGAATGCTGCCCGCTTGACACCAGCGACAGGCTTGGCTCCTCCTGCGAGTAGGGCGTGAGTCTTTCCTCGGGTGACGATGCCGGTCGAGGCGCCGGCCGCTGAAGGCTTGCGGGCGTTGGCGGTAGGGGCGGCCGACGCATTCTCGTCGAGCGGCTTGTTGGTGCGCGTGCTCGCGCGGCGAGGGGCGGCGGTCTGGACAGAGGGAAAGTGGTGAGGGAAGGTCCGAAGGAAAGACGGTCAGCTTGGAGTGCTCATGTTGAGTGAGGGCGACGGGAGCCAATTCGACCAGCCCCCTCCCGCGGGCAGGAGGGGCGACCGTCAGACAACCTCCCCGCCCTCCGCACCACAATGGTCAGGGGATGAGCCTTACGCGTTGCATGCTGGAGAGGTCGACGAGAGGCACAGAAGTCTAGCAAGAGCGGTCTAGGGAGGCCGTTGTGGGCGAAGTGATTTTGGGCGACGGGCTGCTCGGTCGGACAAGGCTGTTGTTGGGCCTGTCGGTTCGCGTCCGGTGAGGAGGGAGCGGTCGAGCGGGGAGAAGGAGGGAGAAGGGAGAGAGCACGAGGGGATGAGAACAAGGAGCGACTCTAGCCCTAGGCTGTCAGGGAGGAAGGGAGAGGGGGCGGGAGGGAACGAAGGGGAGGGGCCGTTGGATGATGGACGATGGGCGGCGACGGGAGGCGAAGGCAGGGGGGCGGGCGAGCAACTCGTTGACGAGTGGTCGTCACGAAATCAATCACGTCCCCTTCACGCGCGCGCCCCCTCGAAAGCGTCCGACCTCTGTCCGCCGCGCAGCATCCCGTCTCGTTGACCCGCCTCTTGTCATCGATGCTGCCTAGCCCTCTCTCTGCTTCAAATGGAGAGCGGCGTGCGCGATAGCCGTCTGTCGTGCACCGCTTCCCCTGAAGCTCACTTGATTCGCTTCTTGCGCACGATCTCTGGCGAGCGATTTTCTGTCACAGCGACGGCGGTCGCGCACGATCTTGCGCACGGAAGACTTTGCTAGTCAATCAAGAAAGTAAGGGGGAGAGATTGCGTCTTTGATACAGCGTTGAGATGCAGCGGGTCCGCAACCACCTGAAGGCAAGCCGCAAGAGCAATATCCGGGCGTCAGTACTCGACGAAACACCGAGGTTCACAAGTCGAGCGTCAAGCAGAACGCACTCTTTAAGCGCCACAGCGCCAGAGGCAGACGTCTCCGTCGACAATCTCGTACGTCTTGCCTTGTTGGCGGAGCTTGCCAGCGGCCTTGACGGCGTTCTCCGTGCCGTACTCGACAAGGTCACTGAGAAAGAGCGAGAGACAGAGGAGGCGGTCAGTTACGCTTTTCGGCAGGAGCGAGGAGGGCAGCTAAGGGAAAGGGCTACGCACGCGTACGAGAAGATCTCACCGCAAACGAACTAGACGGACGAAAGTTTAAGGAGAAGCGGGTCAGCGTCGAGCGCAACGGCCAGAAGGCAGCAAGTGGAGAACGCGTCTGGAACCGACCTTCTTCTCGAAGTCGGTGTGGATGACACCGGCGGCAGCCGGCGCCTTGATGCCGTTCTGGACGGTCCAGGCACGGACCTCCTGAGGGCCGCACGTGAAGTAGCGGATGAGATTGAGCGCAGCGTAACCGGCGGTGGTGCTAGCGGAGGACGCGGAGGATGCAAGTTGTCAGCGGACGACGAAGGAAGGCAGCAAGAGGTCAACAGGTTCGAGGAGACGCACATCTTGCCGAGGCCGGGGGAGAGGCCCTTGGCCTTGGCCAGCTCGAGACCGAGCTCCTTGAGCTCGTCGTTCTGCTCCTCCTCCGACATGGGCGCGAGGCGCTCCTCAAGCGCGACCGAGAAGGGGATGAGGAGGTCTCCCGGGTTGTGCTCGTCGATCCACGCCTTCATCTTGGGCAGCCACTTGTTCTTCTTGCGGACGTAGTCGCGCTCAGACAGGTTGACGAGGTAGATGACAGGCTTGGCCGTGAGAAGCTGCAGGTCGTTGATGACCTCGATCTGGTAACAAGGGCGGGGCAAGAAACAGAAGCTGTGGCGTCAGCATGGTGCTCGACATGCGCCGTGAACAGTCAAGAAGCGTGATTCGGGACGGACCTCCTTGGTCGTCCAGGTGCCCTTGCGGACGTCCATCTTGTCCTCCGAGATGTACTTGAGGACCTTCTCGACGGTGGCCTGCGACGAGCGAGGGCATCAGCAGTCCGCGCGCCATCTCAGGTGGCCGCACGACAACTGCACTCACCGCCTCCTCTTTCTTGGCCTTGTCGGCCAGGCTGGAGCCGCCGGCGATGCGCGCGAGCTTGTTCTTCTGGACGAGCGTCTTCTCGACCCAATCAATGTCCTTGAGCCGGAGCTCGTTCTGGATGATCTCCATGTCGCGGATCGGGTTGACGTCGCCCTCGACGTGGATGACCTCCGAGTCGTCGAACGCACGGACGACCTGGAAGATGCCGTCGACAGCGCGGACGTGCGACAGGAAGTTGTTGCCGAGACCGGCGCCGGTCGAGGCACCTGATGTGATACGTTGGGATGGATAGCGCGAGCATCAGCATCGCCTCGACAGGACATGCAGGCCGCGCTCGCAGATAGAGAACGCACCGGCGGTAAGACCGGCGATGTCGATGCAGGTCAGGAAGGCAGGGACAACCGACTTCGGCTTATAGAGGTCGCACAGCCAGTCGAACCGCTGGTCCGGAACGGGCATGCGGGCTAAGGCATGAGCAGAAGACGTGTACGAACGTCAGATCTGAGCAGGCGAGTCGAACATAAAGCGAGGAGGAAGACGCACCCTCCTCGGGGTCACTGCAGGCAAGAAAAGCAGGCGACGACGGGAAGGGGTCGTCGTGTCAGCACTTGTTACCAGCATTGATGCTCGGTCCTGGACCTGCGACAACCGGACGTACATGGTCGCGTAGGGAAAGTTGGCAGCCTTGCCGAGGTCTGCATAGAGACGCAAGAGAGGCGAGCGAGCGTCAGCCTCCGCGCTCGTCCATCGAAGATGACGTCGGGAAAAGTTCGAGGTGCGCACCGGATTTGGAGAGGACGTTGCTGTGAAGGGGATGGGGGGGGAGGCACGTCAGTCTCGAAAAAGACCATTAGAGCAAATCTCGACGATGCTGAGGGTCTACGCACAAGAACGACGACTTTCCGACGTTGGGCAGACCTGGATCGTGAGCGAGGAGGCGAGGAAGGTCGGTGAGCTCGGTTCAGCCCTTGGAGCTCGCCTTGAACGATTGCCCTCGATTGCCCGCGGCCTGTACTCACCGACGATACCCATCTTTAGGCTGCAGAACAGGCATACAACGTCGTGGTCGCAAAGGTCAGCGTTCGCGAATGTCGGATGTCGATAAAGGTCGCAGCAGCAGCAGACGACAAGAGGAGGTGAGGAGCGACGCACTTGTTTCCGGGGCGACCCAGAAGCACCTTCTTCTCAGCGACGACCTTCTTGGGGGGCATCTTTTCTTTCTTCTTGGCGAGTGCGGCGGGCGAGGTGCTGAAGGAACGGAGGAGGAACGACGAGCGGGTTGAGCAGACGAGGATGCTCTGCATGGAGTTCAGGCAGGAGCAGGAGCCCAAAAGTGTCGGCCGGATCGACGTCGGCGGGCGGAGGGAGCGAGCGATGCAGCTACAAGGGTCGGAATTGCACTTACGAAGGTTCCCTGCAAAAAGACGGCGCGCGCGCGACCGCTGCGCAGCCGCCCGCCGCCGCCGCCGACGCGCTTGTTGGCCTTCCCTTCGCCCCCCCCTGTCTCCCGTCTACGCACACACACACGACCAGCCACTCTCGCAAGCCCCCCTCCCCTCGCATCCTTCCTGCTCTTTTCCGCTCCCTCTTCCGCATCTCCTCCTTGCTCAGTAGCCATGCGTTTTCCCAGCCTCGTCGTCGCTGCCGCCCTCTCGCTTGCCTCGTTCGCCGCTGCCCAGGAGGTCTTCACTAGCACTCTGCCCTGTGCGTCCCCCCCCCCCTCTCTGTCTCTCAACCCAGGTTCTGCCGACTGTCTGACGCTGACCCTCTCGCCTTGCCCTTTCCAAACACAGGGGACGAGGGAAACACGGTGCGTCAGAGATCCCGTTGCTGAAGAAGGCGCGTCCCTGCGTGTCAGGTCTGCCGTTGACTGACAACCCAGGTGCCGGTCATTTGCTGCGGGCTTAGCTCCTCGTCTCTGCCACGACCGATGCCGCTGGCGAGACCGTCTACCGGACGTGCGTGCTCTTTGCTTCTGCCTGGTCAGCGACGTCGAGACGAAGTCTTGCGTCGGAGCCAAAGCTGATTTGCTCCCCGCCTGCATGCAGCATCTCGACGCTCACGTCGGGCGCGACGGGCACGGCCACCTCTTCCACGACTCGAAGGACGACTGCGTGCGTCCTCCATCTACCCTAGTTCTGCTTTCGATATCTGTGTAGCTGATAGTCGCATGTCGCTCCTCATCCTGCAGCACGACGGCGGCGACGACGACGACCAAGGCGACCGCGACGGCTCTTGCGACCGGTGCGACCAACTCGGACGGCGTCGCCGTCATCCCGGCTTCCGGCACGCAGCTCTCGTACGACGAGTTCTCCTCCATCGTCGCCAGCCCGCTCGAGTCGGCCTACTATGCGACCGTCAGCTCGGCTGGTGCGTCCCCTTGTCGTCAGCCTGTATGCTCTGCTTAGGTCTTGTCGCTGACGGCACTGCCCCTCGGTGTTTTCCCCTCGCCAACCCATTTCCTCCGCGCCCCTTTCAGCCGGTCAGCGCATCCCGAGCTGGACGCCCTCGTCCGGCCTGCTCGTCTCATTCGGCATCGCCGTCGTCGGCGGTGCTGTCGGCGCGGGAGCTTTCCTCGCATAGAGAGGGATCCCGCCCTGCCCCTGTCACCCCTTCGCCCCCGCCGCTCCTCTCTGCACACTCGCTCGGACCGTCGACGCACCTGCACTCTTCTCCTGCCTTGCCCTTTTGCTTTTGCTCACACCCACACCCTTAGAACCGCCGTCTTGGCGGACCTCGCCGTTTTCCGTCGCTGTTCAGAACCATGCCCCTTGCATACGCTGCACTACCTTCTCCCTTTCCCAGCCTCCTCTTTTGCTTCGCGCCCGCACGGCCGGGCTCTGCCTCTCACGGCCCAATTCTCGCAGAGCACACGACCCTTGCCCTGCTATACGCCCCACTTCTTTGCCACTTGTGCTTCTATACCACGCCCGTCTTGATTGCCGCAGGAGCGTTAGAGCGCAAAGCGAATGACGAGCGTACGTCGGCAACCGCCAAAAGGCCGGCCGTCGCTGCGCGGGCGTGCGGGCGGGTGAACAAAAACAAAAGGGGGGGGGGACATCGATCCCCGCCTCTGCAGGCTCCCGCCCCACCTGTCCCCACGCCAGCTGCCTGTCCCTCCACTCCCCATCCCCTCCCGCACCCCTCATCCGCCCCCTCTCATTTCGCCGATGCGCTACATCTGCTGCCTGCTCTCGCTTGCGTCTCTCGCGTCGGCCCAGATCCTGACGTCGACCTACACGTGAGTCTTGACGTTCGGCTTCGGCTCGAGCAAGCGTGCACGCCGCACGCCCTGCCCCTCTCGCTTGCATGCTCGCGCCCCCCCTTGCACAATGCTCACCCGACTTCCCTTCCTCATCCGCTGCAATCTAGGTGGGACCAGGGCGACACTGTGCATGGGCCTTGCCTCGGCTGTCGACATGTTTCGAGCTCGCGTTTGCTGACTGGTCCCCGCTCCCTCGCTGCCATGCTCGCGAGCAGATCGTCGTGTCTGGCACGACAAATCGACTTGGCGCCACAACCTGTCCGTCCCGCTCGCCTCCATCCATCCATCCCTTCATCTGAACAGAGTGCAATTGCTAACCAACCAATACGCGCTTGACATCTGGCGGGTCTCATCCACTGCAGACGAGGTCATCAGCACGATCACTTCTGGCGGCGCGGCGGCCGCCGCCGCGACGACCACCGCGGCGACGACGTCCGAGACGACGCAGCTGCGCGTCGTCGGCCAGGAGGACACGACTTCAGAGGTCGAGACTGTGTACGTTCCCTCAACTTCTTTGTTGATCTCGGCTTGTGCAGCTTGACCGAGACTGACCTTTCCATCCTTATGTCCTGCCTCCTTGTCTTCATGTGCCCTCGACTCGCAGCTTCCGATACACGACGACCAATGCAGCAGGCGACAAGGTCGTCCGGACGGCGACGTTCACCCCGAGCTTCGCCCCGACGCTGACGCCCGCTGAGCCGTCGGCTGGCAGTGCGTCCGGGACCTCCTTCTCACGCCCGCGCGCCCGTGTGGCGCTGCTCGGTCGGTCGCGCTCGTGGACTGACGACATGCGCCCCTGCTCCCTTTCCTTCCCTCAGCGAGGTACGATTACAGCGAATACACGGCCCTCATCGTGCGTCCTGCCTGTCGACTGGTCCCTGGCCTTCTCTTGAGTGTCGCCGGCTGACACACGACGCGTCCTCTTGTCTCGCAGGGTCCGTCGCTCTCTGCCCAATACGCCGCCGCGACGCTCGCGGCTGGCCAGTCGGGCGGCTCGGCGCGTCTCTCTGGTGTCCTTGGCGGGAGGACGGCAGGCGCTATCCTCGCTGGCGCCCTTGTAGGCGCAGGTGCAGTGCTCATCGGGTTTGCCTAGAGCGCTGGTCGCTGCCGTTGGTCGTGAACATGCAGCGCGACCCGTGCATCCCGTCTTTCCGTCATCAGCGCTCGGACTTTGCTTGCATGCCATCCACCGTTTTATATCCCACACATGTCGATCTTTCTTCCCCTCCTGCCCAGGACCTGTATCATCTGCATCATCTTTTCCCGCGACCTGTTGAGTGACACTACCGAGGGCGACCGATCAACAACAGCGTCAGCCCAAAGAGGGAGGGAGATCGCCGCGAGCGCGCGCAGCAAACAAGCCGGCGCTCCTAGCATTCGCTGGCTCGCCTTTTCAACGCCTCCGGAGAGAACCCGACACACGTCTTTCCCAATCCACAGTAAGGGACCAGCAGCAGCAACCTCCCGGTCATCCCATCTGTGCAGCTCGACGGGCCTTCGAAGCAGCGGCACAACGACGACGCTCGAACTGAAGTCTGTTTGGCGCTCTCACCCGTCGCACGGACCAGCTCTCGAGCTCTCTTTCGCGCCGCCGCCGCCTCTCTCTCTCGTCCCTTCACCTCGCCTCTCGCCTCGTCCCTCCTCGACGCACCGGCCCCCTTCCTTTCCGCAGCAGCGTGCTAGTGTCCAACTCGCACCAGCGCAACAAAAAGGTGCGCCCCGTGCGGACCCTCGAGGCCCGAGGTCACGAGCATGCGGCGGACCTCTTTCCCTTCCTTCCCCGGGCCGCCGCGACTAGCTCGGGCCCTCTTCCGCCAGGCCCTCCTTCCTTGCCGATGGGCTGACTTTGCTTCCCGCTCGACCACCCGTTCTCTGTTCTTGGACCCTTGCCCTCCTCCTTCACTCCCTGCCCGCCCATGCTCGCCGAATCTGTCTGGATGGACTACCCAAGACGCCCTGGCGCGGCCGCCTTCGACCGCAGACCGCACGGCACGTCCTTCGACTCACGCAGCGACAGGAGCAGCTCCAGTAACGGCTTCGACGACGACGACGCAGCAGTCGCAGTGATGGACAATCCGGGCGTGCTTGTTCGCGCCCTGTTCGACTTTGCGTCGACCGACGGCTCGAGCCTGTCGTTCCGCGCGGGCGACATCATCAACGTCTACCACCAGCTCGAAACCGGCTGGTGGGACGGCGTGTTTGACGGCTGCCGAGGGTGCGTTGGCTGCCTTCCCTCGCCCTTCCTTGCTTTCTGCCGTCACCGTCCCTTCCAGCTTCCTTCACCACTCTCTCGCGGAGAGCTCGATCGTGCATGACGCGCCACCCTTGGTTGACAGCCGATCACTGACACTTTGACCTTTGACCCGGCCCGCAGATGGCTGCCGTCCAACTATGTCGTGCCCCTGACCGACGACGAGGTTGCAAAGCTGGAGGAGGATTTCGCAGACAGCGCCGCTGGCTCAGACGAGGACGAGGACGAGGATGGCGGTAGCTCGTCGGTGCCTGGAGCTGGCGGCGTCCTGGAGCACGCCCACGGCAGCCAGGAGCTCTACGGCTCGACCCCCGCTGACGGCGTCGACGTCCACCTGTACTGGGTACCGAGGGTGCGTCTGGCGGCTCTCCCGGCACCTCTCCGGCCGCCGTACTCGAAGGCTGACAACCTGCGCTTCCCTGTGACGCGCTCGGCTGATGGATCTTACAGGTCACCCCCGACGGCGAGGTACGTCCATCCACGGCGACCATCACGTCCAGCCTCAGTCGCTGACGCCTCTCCACCTCTCCATGTCCACCATCCAGATCTTCTTCCACAATACGCACACGGGCGAATCGCGCAAGAACCTGCCTCAGATCAACGGATCGGATGACGGCGAGGACGACCTGACCACGCTCGGGACTACCTCGACCACGTTTGCCGAGCCTGAGCCGCCGCGCGGGCCGGCCCGGAGGACATCAGACGACAGCAGCTTTGCGTTGTCTGCTGCCTCTACCGCGGCTGACTCGGTCGCGCCTCCCGCCGGCGACTTCGCGCTCCTGTCCGAGGTCAACAACCGGCTCCCGCCGAGCTGGCGCGCCAAGCTCGCCGACGACGGCGCCATCCACTATGTCCACAGCCTCACGGGCCAGGTTCAGCCGAACCGGCCGTCGCTCAAGGACTCGCCCGAAAGCGAGCGCCGCGCGGCTTTCTTCGACTCGTCGGCTTCGTCACCTGCACCGCCGACAGTCGACCTGTCACGCGGGGGTGACCCTTACGACGACACGTCTGACCTCGAGCCGGAACCGTACCGGGCCCGGGCATCGACGTCAACCCAGTCGGTGACGACAGGCACGCGCGAAGACAACCGGCGCAAGCTTAAGGAACTCGAGGAGAGCCTGGCGTCGTCCGAGCTCGACGGAATCCCCGTTTTGGCGCTCAAGGTCCGGACCGCCGTCAAGTCGCTCAAAGGCGCGCTCGCTCGCCTCACCGAGGCGGCCGATGACGACGAGGACCGCTTTGCGCAGGCCGACGCTGCAATTCTCGCCGAGCTCGAGTTGGTCCTTGCGGCAGCGCGTGCGCTCGTGCACGCCTCGGGGGTGCTCAACGCGGCGACGCCGCTACCCAACGGGCTGTACGCACAGCCGCTGCCGTCCGAGACGCTCAAGCAGTCGCACGCCAAGGTTCAGAGGGCCGTAACGAGCCTGATAGGCGCGGTCGAGCTGTTCCGGCACGCGCCCGAGCCGTCTGACGAGGGCGAGCTTACTGCCGTAGGCGCGGCCGAGGACATGGAGCGCACCGTTGTCGCGTTCGGTCTCGAGGCGGAGCGCGGGCGCGTGTCACACACGGTCGGCAGCTCGCCGGACCGCAAGCCGCGGCGGCTCGAAGCTTGGCTCGACTCGGCCGGTGTCGCACTGCCGCTCGGCGGGCGCAGCGGCTTCTCGACCGAGCTCGACCGCGACCTCATCACTCGGCCGTTTGGACTGGACGCCGAAGACGAGACACTGCAGGAGCTCGAGAATGAAGCGCTTCGGCAGGTTGACCAGCACCGCGCGCGGATTGACGGCGGGGTCGTCAGCGGTCCGCCAGATACCCTCCTGTTTGCGCTTCAGAGCGTACTCACCCACCTGCGCAGCTTCGACATCGCCGTGGCGATCGACCTCGATGGCGAGGAGCCCCACCCGACGAGCAACGCGCCCTATGCCAAGCTCGTCGCATCGGCCAACGAGATCCTGCGCCAGTACGAGCTCGCGCTCGATGCGTACACATGCGCGCTGGGCGACCTCGCCTGCTGCATCGGCACAGCAGAGGCCGAGCGGCCAGTCCTCGTCGCCATCCGCCAGCACCTGCAGGCATCGGCCAAGGCCTTCTTGGCGCTCAACACAGTCTCGCTCGCCCAGTCGCAGGCCTGCCGCAGCGGCGGTGCCAAGGGCCGCATCGGCGCGCGCAAGCCCCAGTCGACGGTCCCGCATGACCGGTCCATGTCGCGCATGTCGGTCAACTCGGCGCGGTCTAAGACGTCAATCGGCTCGCGCCGGAGCCACCTGCTTAGCATGCGCTCGGGCCGGACGACCGCCCGCGGGCTCGACGAGGAGGTCGGCGATGACAAGCCGACCGAGGAGGATGAGGAGATCCGCGACCAGTTCAGCTACTCAGACTTCTCAAGTTTGGCTCCGACCAGCAGCGTCTCGCTTACCGGCCGCGCGCGGCAAGGGTCACTTTCGGCCATGTCGACCGTCTCGTCCAGCTCGTCGATGCCGTGGGAGTCTGGATACGGGACCGACTCGCGCATGAGCGGCATCAGCTCCAAGAGCAACTTTGACACCCTCAGTGCCCTCCGCGGCCGGCGCGAGAGCATGGACTCTTGTGCGTCATCCCCGCTCTCCTGACCTACTTCTCTCGCGCTGCTCATTGCTGACTGGCCGGAGGCAACAACAGCAGGGAGCACCGACGCGAGCAAGGTCGGCATCAGCAAGGCCAACAAGCTGCTTGGCGTCAGCAACGTCATCATCGCGCCGATTGACACGCCGTGGTACCTCGAGGGCGACGTCAACGAGGAAGAGATCGTCATGGTCGAGGGCAAGGCCGACGGGTCGGAGCGCGAAATCAAGGGCGGCTCAATCGAGGCCCTCGTCACGCGGCTGACGCAGCACAGATCGGAGTACAGCGGTGCGTTATCTCGTTATCCGCCCTTTTGCGTCTTGCGCCCCGGCGTCTGACGCCTGCTTCCCATGGCCCGCGCAGCGCATTCGTTCCGCGAGAGCTTCCTCATGACGTTCAAGAGCTTCACCAACTCGGAAGAGCTCATTCGGCTGCTCGAGGCGCGCTTCTACATCGAGCCCCCGAGCGGCCTAGGCGAGGACGAAACAAAGCGGTGGGAGATGGAGAAGCGCATGCCGATCCGGCTCAAGTGAGTCTGCGCTCCGCAAGCTCGAGCTTCGCTGGCGCCAACTGACCCAGAGACCTTTCCTCCCTCGCGTCAGGGTCATCAATATCCTCAAGCCGTGGATCACTGAGAATTACGTAGAATACGAGCCGAGCGACCTGCCGCTCATCCAGGCCTTCGCACAGCGGCTGCCGGAGGACGTCAAGAAGCGCGAGGCTCGGTCATTGATCCTCGCCCTCGAGACGCGTGCGGCCGGCAACGGCGAGGGCCTGCTGCCGCGCAAGATGACGGTCAGCCACAACTCGCCGCCGCCGCCGTCGATCCTGCCGCCCAACCGCAAAGTCCTCAAGATCAGCGACCTTGACGTGCTCGAGGTTGCTCGCCAGCTGACGCTGATCGAGACGACGACGTTCAACAAGATCCGTGGGCCCGAGTGCCTGCACAAGTCGTGGTCCGGACCGGATCCGAACCAGGGCCCCAACATCCGGCAAGGCATCCGCCTCAGCAACCAGATCTCGCGCTGGGTCCAAGTCTCGGTGCTCGCCGAGTCGCAGCCCAAGGCGCGGGCGTCTGTCATCAAGTTCTTTGTCCAGGTTGCTGAGGTCGGTCCCTGCCTTCCGCTTCTTTCCTCTGGCTCGGAAGTGAAGCTTCGCTGACGACTCTCGTCGACGATTTCCCCCAAACACAGCGCTGCCTCAACTCGCTCAAGAACTTCAGCAGCGTGGCCGCCATCGTTGCTGGTATCAACTCGTCGTCGATCTCGCGCCTCAAGCGAACGTTCGAGCAGCTCAGCGCCAAGACGCAGGCGACGCTGCAGCTCATTTCGCGCGCCGTCGACTCGGAGCGCAACTTTGCCCACTACAAGAGCCTGCTTGAGGACGCAATTCCCCCGGCTGTGCCCTTCCTCGGTGCGTATCTTCGAGAAGCTGCTGAAACATTGCCGCTCAATCAAGATACTTCTGCTGAAACGTGCGCGCTCTGGTGCTCTCTCGCCAGGCGTCTACCTGACCTATCTCACCTTCATTGAAGACGGCAATCCCAATTTTCTTCCAGGTGACAAGAAGCTCATCAACTTTGCCAAGTGGACTAAAGCCGCGGTCGTGATGCGCGAGATCCAGGGCTTCCAGCAGATGCCCTACAAGTGCGTCACATTTGCTCTTCCTGGCTGGCCTCTTGCACTCGATCGCCCGCGCTGATCGCTACCTCCCCTGATAAAGCCTCAATCGCGTGGCGCCCATCCAGCTCTACCTCGAAAAGCAGTTCCAGGAGAACGCAGTTCGAACTGAGGAGCAGGTCTACCAGCGGTCGATCGAGCTTGAGCCGCGCGAGACAGAGGCTGTCCGCGTCACCAGGTGCATCCGGCCGACGCCTCTTTCATTTCCTCCCACCTTTCGAGGAGAGCCAACGCTGACCCATCTCAGGCTTGCGCTTTAGACTGCTCAACGAGTCGGCATTCATTTGAGCTCAACCAGAGAGACGCGTGACGATGGCCCGTCAAGCCCTTGTCCGCGCGCGCGCCCTCTTCTTGGACCCCCCCCCACCCTTTCTCCCCTTTCTTTATCTTCTGCCCTTCCCCACACTCTTCATCTTCCGGATTTGCATCCCCCTCCACGGCCTGCTCTTGCTTCTCCTGCTCTCCAGCATGACCTATTCGTCTCCTCGCTCGCCGCGGATACAAAGACTCGATCTATCGGCCTCTTCCCACCGCGCGCGTGTGTGTTGCATCGTCGCGAGCGCGCCATCCCCCAGCAGCGCCCGCTGTAGCGAACCGCTCTTTCAAGTGCGCTGTTACGAACTGGCTTCTGTTGGTCTGAGAATCAGACCTGTCGAGAGTGCCGGCGAGTAAAACGTAGCGCAAGAAGGACGGATTTTCGAGAGAGAAGGCCTGGGTCGTGCATGGCTGAAGCAACCATTGGGCGAGCAGCCGGACAGAAGTAAGCGTGGGACACGCCTCCCTCCGCCGGAGGGAGGCGTGAAAACTAAGGCGTGTTTTTGGCGTGAAGCTCCGCGACTCCCCTGCGTGGAGGGTCATCCGAGCTCGTTCAAACGCCAAAATGATGTCCACCAAGCCTCCCCAGAACATATGAA
>MVAK01000114.1:0-51103 GCA_014825535.1 Cystofilobasidium bisporidii
CCTCCTCACCCTGTCTCTGCGCAGGGACTTTGAGAGCGAGTTCACGATCATCGGCTACCGCAGAGAGCAGAATAGCGTGCTCGGCTGCTTTTACAGCGCCGTCGGGTGCGTTCCCTCCGACCAACTTCGCCTTTGCGTCCCGCCGGGCCGTTTCCCCCAGAGGCTGAAGAATGACGTCTGTCCATCGACGACCTGAGCAGGTACCTGCACGCCGAAACAATCAATATCGCAACCCACGGGCTCGGCGCCCTCTACCTGCTTCCACACATCTACTCGCATCTCTTCCTACCAGCCATCTACCGACCATCGATCCGCTGGACCGACACGATGCACTTCACTGTGCGGCTTGCTCTCCCTTCGCCCGGTCGAAAGATGGGTCGCGCGCGCTGACCCACCATCGCTCTTCCTTCGCCCCACGCAGATCTTTCTCTGCTCCGCAGCGATCTGTCTCGGCATGTCCGGCTGCTACCACACGCTCTCGTGCCATTCGCGCGCCGTCTGCAAGCTCTGGAATCGGCTTGATTATGTGAGTGCCCCTGGGCGCGTGCGCGCGGTCTTTGCTCCTCCATCGCTGTCTCAAGCTCCTGACCTTTGGCGCTCTCTACTGCCTGCAGGTCGGTATCGTCGTCCTCATCGTTGGCTCAAATTACCCTGCCCTCTACTATGGTCAGCGACGCTCGCACCTTTGTTGCGCATCTGCGACTTGTGCTGACTCTTCGCCGCATTCTTCTTGAGCGCAGGCTTCTACTGCGATCTTCACCTCCAATGGATCTACACTTGTACGCTGTCCTTCTACTTGTTGATCTCCTGCCTTCTTGGTTTACTGACCGTGAGTCCCTCGCAGCCGTCATCACCGTCCTCGGCTGCAGTGCGTTTTCGCTCGCCGATTGCCGTCGTTCGTCGCGGTGCTGACCCGTAGCGCTCCCTTCGACTCTCCCGCTCGTAGTGGCCGTCTATACCGTCCTCAGCGACAAATTCACGACGGGCGCATATCGCTGGGCGCGGACGATGGTCTTCATCTCGCTCGGCATGTCAGCCGTCTTCCCCGTCAGCCACGCGCTGCTCGCATATGGCCTCGAGCGAAGCTCGAAGGAGATGGGTCTCGGCTGGCTGCTGTGCAGCGGAGGGCTGTGCGTCGCGCCTCTCCTTTTGTCTTTGCGCGCCCTCAGGTGAATGTCCTTCGCTGACCTTCTGCGTTCCCTAGCTACATCGCCGGTGCCGTCAATTACGCCTTGCGCTACCCCGAGCGTAAGTACCCGCGCGTGTTCGACATCGTCGGCTCGAGCCATCAAATCTTCCACGTCGCCGTCCTCGCCGCTGCATACCTCCACTATCTCTCGATCGAGCAGGCCATGCGGTGGCACCACGATGTCAACGGCGGGATGTGTCGGGGCGACGAGATCTAGACGAAGCGACCAATGGACCCGAAACTGTGCCATGAGCCGCTGCTTCTGCAAGCGCGCTCGCGTCCGGCAGCCCTCCGTGCGAAGAGTCAATAACCTCTCTTGATCTCGCGCGCGCGCGATAGACAGGCGGCAGAAAAAGCTCGAGGGCGAGCGAAATTGATCTAATTCAGGGATGCATAAAGTTGGGGGAAATGTCTAGATAATTAAGGCTCTGTAATGGGCCAAAGAAGAGGTCGCAGATGGGGCGAGAAGGATGTCGTAAGAGATGATTGAAGGAAGGAGATCGAGAGGTCGGCGCTCAGCGCTTGGCGTAGCGGAGGAAGCGAGAGGCGACGAGGGCGACGATCTGCGGGAGGGGAACGAGGAGCGACGACGCAGTCAGCGGCGAGGTAGGAGGAGCAACGAGGGCGGTGGGTCGGCAGGGGCAAACGTACCACGTTGAAGGCCGTGAAGGCGACCAGGATGCCCCCTTTTAGAGGAAAGAGACCAAGAAGGCGGGGGTCAGCACACAGCAGGCGCAGAGCCGGAGCAGCATGAGACGCACAGTCCCTCCAGCGGTTGTCGTACGAGATCCCGAGCGGCGTGTAAAACTCTGCTCGATCAGAGAATGGGAGCCTCTTGATCAGCAGCTGGCTGGCACAGAGCTCGACAAGGGGAAGCGTCGCGAACGCACCGTCTCCGACAGCGTACGGGCAATACTGGCAGTCGGCAGTGGCGCTCTCGTTGTTGAGGTAGCCGCCGGCGGTCTCCAGGTAGGAAGCCGCGTACTCGATGCAAGTCTGGCCGCTGGGAGGCGAGAAGACCTTGAACTCGGACTCCAGGCAGGTGATCTCGAGGCCGTGGAGCTCGGTCGAGACCATGCTAGCGATGAGCCGCGTGAAGGGGTCGAGCTGGTACATCCAGACTGCGGTATGGAGAGGGGGGGGGGGTCAGCGCGGGCGAGTCAGGAGCGACAGCGAGAGCTGGAGAGCGTGCGCACCCCGCCAGAAATGAGGTAGCTGAGGTGCCGGAATCGTCACGCCGCAGAAGATGCTCAGGATAACCAGGAGCCATGGGTTGACTGGGCGGCGCGCGCGGGAGGTCAGCTGGAAGGCGCGCGCGGGTCAAGGCACAACTAGACAGGAGGAGCGCTCACAGAGGGCGGCGACCAGGATCGTAGGGGACAATGCGGCAACGGCCTGGCCCAGCACAACGCTAAACAGCTCGGCGGTAAGCACGACCAAGAACTGGAAGCCCGCGCGCGACGGTGTAAAGTTGAAGCCCATGCTAGAGCGAGGTAAAGGCAAAGAAGGACAAGTGTCAGCTTTGAACTGTCGTCGGTCGACAGTGAGGAGAAGGCCTCACGGGAAGTAGAAGAGCAGGAAGAAGACGACAGCGCAGAGGATCGAGTAGGGCAGCTCGCTGACAATCTGCGAGATGCTGAAAACGGTTGAAGAGTACATCTGTAAAGGGACAGCAATGGCCGACCGCAGGGAGAAAGTCAGTGCAGCTCCAATGATACCAGATGTAGAGCGCGCGCGCGGCGGAGGAGAGGAGGGGGTGTCAGACCTTGGACGAGGCCTCGCGGTTGAAGGTGTCGCGGCTCATGATGTAGAGCGGCTCCACCTGGGCGATGATGATGGCGGGCAGGACCGTTACGATGAAGATGGCGAAGACGCGGTACTGGAGATCCTGCGTCGAGCTGCCCAGGTTCAGGTAAGTCAAGCTCGTGACGAGGGCGACGGCTGCGTGGCTGAAGAGCCTTGTGTAGCCGTACTGTGAAAGGAGGAGGCGAAGACCTATCGTCAGCGGGCTTTGAGGCGACAAGGACTGGTTCAGAGGGATGAAGCGCACGTCGGCCATGCGCCAATAGGAAGTCAAGGTTCGCGTGCTAGGGAGGAGAGATGAGAAGCAGCGACAACAGGTCAGACAGGGAAAGCAAGGAGGGAGCCTGAGGGTCTTGAGAAGGAGTGAAACGCACAGTATCGTCTTGAGCTGGAAGCCGAAGGGCGTCGAGTACTCTTTGACGACCTCGTTGGCATAATCACCGGGCGCGGCGATGGCCTGTGCGTTGAGAGCCTCAATCTCCCGCTTGACGGCCGCAAATTCCTCACTCGCCTTCCACTTCTCGTGCCAATCGCCGCCGCCCATGCGCTTGGAGGAACCGGCTCCGATAGCTTCGAGCATGAACTCGGCCGTGTTGCTGAACGGAGGAGTGGGAGTTGAATGCAGGTTTGTTGTCAGCGATGGTCTGGACGCGAAGCAAGGACGCGAATGGTTGACGCACGCATCGTCCGGGACGGGCGCGCCGTTCTTTGCCTGACGGTTCGGTCCAGGACAACGGTCAGCGCACGGCGGCAGGGCAGATAGAGCGGACGGGAGACGAACGAGGTAGGCGTTGAGCACGTGCGAATCCTTGCCAACGTCGCCGAAGTACACGCACTGGGTGGGCCAGGAGTCGGATAATCAGTGAGGGGGGCACGGCGGGAGTCGAGGAAGAAAAGAAGAGCGCACCTGCCCGCCTCGCTGAAGCAGCAGCAATCGATCAAAGCTCTCGAAAAGCATCGCGTTCGGTTGATGAACTGCAAGTGGCGTGAGGGGGCGCGCAGGGCAGGCCAGAGGTCAGTGCATGTTGATCACTAGGGGAGGGCGAGGGAGAGTGAGAGAACGACAGTCACGCACTGGTGCAGAGGACAGACTGGCCGGCGGCGGCGAGCTTCTTGAGGAACCGCACGACGTTGAATGCGCTCTGCCCGTCGCTGATATATGGAAGGAAGTCAAAGGTCGTCAGTCGGCGCGTCGTCGATGCACGTTTCAAAGCAAAGACAGGCGCCAGCGAACGCACAGTCCAGAGGTCGGCTCGTCCAGGAAGAGCAGCAACTGAGGCTTGGCCGCGAGCTCGACGCCGATCGTGAGCCGCTTGCGCGCCTCAACCGACAGACCAAAGCCGGGGAAACCAATCAGAGCATCGGCAAAGTCCTCGAGCTCGCTGGCAGGTCAGGGCAGGGGAAAGAAAGGCGTCAGTGCCGGGACGCGCCGACTGCAGTAGTGAGCCTGAAGGCGTGTCGGCCGCACAGCAGCTGCAAGATTTCCTCGACATAGGCGTCCTTTTCGGCCTTGGGCGTCGAGTAGGGCTGCCGCAGATAGGCCGAGCACCGGAACGCCTCTCTGACGGTCGCATAGGGCTCATGCACGTCCGCTTGCTCGACGTACGCCGTCCCGCGTTGGAAGTCGATCCCGATAGGTCGGCCGTTCATCAGCAGCGACCCATCGATGACTCCAATTGTCTTGCGGTCCGCAAGGACGTCGAGTAGGCTGCAGGGCAGGCGAGCAGCGGTCCAAAGTCAATTGGAGCAAAGGGGGGATGAAGGCGGAGGGTGAAAGGTAGACGCACGTCGTCTTTCCGGCACCGGAAGCACCCATGAGCGCGGTCAAGGTACCGGGCTTGCAGTAGCCGTAGACCTTACAGCGCATGCAACAGAAACAGGTCAGCGACAAGGGACTCCCTAGGTTTTTGGCGACAGGGTGGGAGAAGAGACGCACGTTGTCGAGAAGCTGTCGTGTTCCTCCCGGAACGGGGACCGTGTAGCGTAGAGCTTCCCAGGTGAACGGCTGACGGGCGGTCGTCATGGACGACTGCAAGAGAGAGAGAGGCGCGTCAGTAGGAGGACACATCACGAGGGTGGAGAGTGGAAAGAGGGGAGGTACTCACCAAGTCTTGCTCGACCTCGCCTCGCCTCGCGCGCTCCTTGCTCTCCTGCAGGGCCGCATTGCGCTTCTTGGTGTCGGCGTTCTCCTTGGCGAAGACGGAGATGGAGAGCGGCTGCTGTCCGTGGGCGAGGAACTCCATCGCCAGAACCTGGAGTACGGCAAAACCGATGAAGAAACACCAGAGGATACTGCAGGACGGAGGGGGGAGCGCTCAAGGTCAGCTTCGTTCCCTCCTCTTCGTCCACGCCACTCCGTTTGCACTCACCCAAAGTTTCTCCACAGCTCTGCCGTACGATACTGGAAGCCTGCCTGGATATAGTCGGAGCCAGCGACGCTGGCCTGGCCAGGCTGGGCGCCGAAAAGGTTGCAGACCTGGTTCGGGCCCAGCTCGGTCGGGTAGCCTGCGCCGCTCGGGACGAGGTACGAGCCCTCGCAGAGGAAGTCGAGGCGCGAGAACTCATTCTCCATGAGCGAGGCGAAGCCGTAGTTGAGCGGATTGAGGTAGTAGAGCCAGAATAGCCAACGCTTCATCGAGAAGACGGGAACGAGGTAGCCGCTGTACAGCTGCAGATCGCGCGGGAGAAGGCAGGAGAAATTCGGTCAGCCTGGCACCGGGCAGAGAAGCAGGGGAAAAGAGAGGACGCACGACCATGATGCTGTAGGCGGGTCAGGGTGCCATGTCAGTCGGCGTCGGAAGAGGCAAACTCAATTGAGGGGGAGGGAAGACGCACGAGATCAGGACGGACGCGAGTCGCGCGGCAACGTCGTACGACCTCGTGATGACACCCAGGACGCGGAAGAACGCTGTCATGACAAGGAAAGTCATGTAGACGAAGAGGAAGAACTGGCAAAAAGAGATGCGCGCCGAGAGCTCGTCAGCCATGCGGTGGTGTCTGCAGACGCGCGAGCTGGGGCGACCTACGGTGAAGAAGGCGCCAGCCGAGCGGTACAAGTCGGCCATGAAGTAGATGATGACACTACGAGCAGAAGAAGTTTTAGAGAGGGTCAGCCTCGATCTTTGATGCTAGTCGCCCGAGGGGCAAGGAAGCGTCTCACCAGAAGAGGAAGATTTGGGGCACGTTGAAGGGCATCTCGGCGACGTTCCTGTGTGACGCGATACGAGCCGAGAGTCAGCCAGCAGAGCAGGGGAGGGGAGAAAGGGGGTGACGGCAGGAAGGGAGGCAGATACACACGAAGCAAGCGCCAGCGCTCCTGGTCGGAAGAAGCGATAGTTGACCTGTTTGAACAAGATCGGCCGGCCCATCTGAGCATGTCGCGCAACAGGCAGACAGAGTCAGTATGAAGGTCAAGTGAAGGTGCGGGGAGACGGTCTGTCGCAACGGGCTGGCACAGATGGCGGACGCACCATCTGGGTCGGAAGCTCAGAGAAGGCGTTGAGGGCGTTGAACAGCATGGCGATGAAGATGCAGCCTCCTCGAGTGAAGGCACCGGACGAGGTCGGTGGCAGGTTGAGGTAGACGGAGCCGCAGATGATGGCGATGGCCTGTGCGATGGAGGCAAGCAGCCGTCAGCCGGTGAAAGCGCTCTCGATGAGGCGAGATCGACGAGGGAAGGCGACGCACGACGGACGTGAACAGGCTCGTGTACGTGCCGAACTTGTCCTGCTTCTTGAGCTGGAACTGGCGCTTGGCGAGGGCGGCGACCTGCATGGGGAACGAGACGGTGTAGGGCGACTTCTTGGAGACACCCTTGCGCTTGTCCTCGGCGACGGCGGCCTGAAACTCGAGCTTGGTCGACTCGTCAGCGGCCATCTGGGCGTTGTAGGCGTCCCGGTCGGCCTTCATGCGGCGGTAGACGTCCGACTTGCGATACGCCTCGGCGAACTCGGCAGCGTTGGAGGGCACGTCGGCGGCGGATCGCCCAGGCTGATATTCGCGCTCATTCTCGTCGGTCGCTCCTGAGAGGAAATCGGCCGTCGTCTGTCGAGGCTTGTCGAGATCTACCGTCTCAGCGCAGATGGCTTGTCAGCGCGAGATGATGAGCAGCCTGGGACACAAGAAGGGAAGAGGACCCACAGCCGAGCGACACGATGTACTGCCGCGCCTCGTTGGCTGGGCCGAAGTAGACCTGTCGTCCGTCGTCAATGACGAGGACCTGACAGGTGCGTGGTAGAGAAGGGGGGCTCAGCCTGAGCGCGAAGACCAATTAGACTCGACGTAGATGCACAGAGGACTGACTTTGTCAAACTGGTTGTAGATGCCCTCGCCGGCCTGGTAAAGCGAGACGAAAGTTGTCTGCTTGAAGACGTCAGTCAGGATCCGCAGCGACTTGGCGTAGTCCTGAACAAGGCGGGAGACGAGGAGGCGTGAGTATCAGTGTCAAAGCAGATTGTTGGCGTGAAGCCCGACAGCAGACGAGCGAACCAGAGCGGTCGAAGCGTCCAGTCCTCGGGTCGCTGATTGAGGCGAGCAGTGAGAGAGCAGGATCAGTTTGCATGGCAAAAAACAGTGCCGTACGACCCCACATAGACGCACAGTTGTCCCATGAGGCGACGCAGGCCCGGGCGGCCATCATCTCGGCGATCGAGACGCGCTTCCGCTCGCCGCCAGACACTCCTCGAACGAACTGCCAGCAGGAGGAAGAGAAAGTTCAATTGATTGTTCGAAGCTAAGCGGGGGGTGCGACGCTCGTTGGAGTTTGGAGTGCGCACCTGGTTGCCGACGACCGTATTCTTGGTGTGAGAGATGTTGAGCATCTTGAGCGTTGTGTCTGAAGGAGAGACAAGGTCAGGGTGCTGGACTGAGGAACTGCGCATGTCCGAAATGAGACGCACCGAGGACCTGCTCGCGGAATTCGGAAGTCGAGGTACCTGGCAGACGCTTGCCTGGCGTCTTGGTCGAGAGTGCAAAGTCGAGCGTCTGGCCGACTGTCAGGGTTGGCAGGTGAACGTCATCTGCGGGCGAAGGTGCGGGGAGGGGTCAGCTCGACGACGCAAAATCGAGAGGGTGTTGGCTCGCAGACTCACCCTCTTGGTTGTAGACGACCTCGCCGGGGTATTTCTTGCGCATGGTCTCGGCATCGATGCCGGCGTAGCGGACGTCGCCTTTGGTCTCGAGGAACGTCTCGCGTTGGCCAGCGATGGACATGAGGAATGACGAGCAGCCCGAGCCGGGTCGACCTACGACGAGGCACATCTCTCCGGGCAAGAGCAGGCCATCAAAGCCCTCTAGGATCGTCTTGGGCTTCGGGGCAAAAGGGTGGATGCTGCGGAGCGGAGCGAGGCAAAGAGACCAGCGTGAGCGAGCTGAACAACAGTGGCAGTGCTGAGCGCGATGAAGAGGGCAGGGCAGGGCAGGGCAGACGTACCCGAACAAGCCGAGGACCGACAGGACGGGCATCATGAATTGCTCCATGACGGCCTGCGAGAGGGAGAAGAGGCGGTTTGGGCAACGTTGAGCTGGAAACAGTTCGGATGTGGGGCCGGCGCAGGTGGAGGCGGCGACAAGCAGGACTTACGTCGGGGAAGGTCCTTGTGTGGAGGGCCGACCAATGCGAACAGGTCAGCTCTAGCCGCGCGCGAGGGGTCCAGGAGGCGCGACGACAGTAAACGCACCTGATGTTGATCTTGAGGCCGCCGCCGCCGATGACGGTCAGGTCGTCCCAGGCGACGCCGACCTGCCGAAGCGTCGAGCCGATGGATGGAGGCATGTGCGTCAGAGGCGTTTCAGGGAGGGGGGCGGGACGGGTCGGCCCAAACGCGGAATGGGCGGACGGACCTCCTTGGCCTTGAAGCCGTGCGCGTCGCGCGCCGCCCGGCTGCCCTTGAGGTAGTCGAGCAGGTCAAAGTCGTCGGCATCGGCGCCCTCCTTCTCAGGGTCCTTCTGGCCGGTCTGGACGCGGTGGAGGGACGAGGCTCGCGACAGCTGCCGTCGCAGCTCCTCGAACTCGCCCTCGGCTCGCCCAACGTCAACGCCGGGCGCCTGCTCTGGCGGTGGCGTGTCGAAGCCCGACTTTTTGCTGTCGGAAGGGAGGGCTTGGTTATCGTCGGTTGACGAGGCGGCGAGCGTCGGCGCCAGGGATGGGGGCGAATCTTGCGAGTCGACCTCGGAGGGACGCGTGGGCTGAGCCATAGTTGAAAGGCCGTCGGGGAAAAAGGCGGGCGCGCGCGTTCTCGAGGGGGGAGTCTGCCTGCGAGGAGCGCAAAGCGATGGGAAGGGACAGATGGACGGCGCCGTGCTCTGGTCGACGAAACGGGTTGGTGGGAGCGAGAGGGCGAAAGAGAACTGCTGCTGCCCCAAACGACCGGCTCTAGACGCTTTAATTCCCCACGGTCTTGTCAGCAAGGGTGCTCACCCGGCCCCGGGTGAGTCGTGTGTGGAGGCGGCGCAACAGCGCGAGCGGAGCCGCGCCTCGTCGACACCTTCTCGCTTGACTCATGACCTCTTTCGACTGCCCTGATCCGAGCCGCACTCCTAGCTCGAGTCAAAGGCAGCATACATGCCAGCGTATCCAGTCGACTGCTTCGTCGAAGCGTCCGGCCTTGCGACCGTTGTCTACTAGGCACGATGTCCGGCCACGCTGGTCGTGTTCGGGCATGCCTGCTGCGCGCCAAGCTCCGTTCAATCGATCGACGCCGCGCTTATAAAGCAACTCGTTTCTCTAATCGCCGACGCTCCTCAGTGGATCCGGTCTGGAGTCACCCGTGCTGAGCTGCAGGTACACACGCAGGAAGGGCAGGCGAGCTCAGAGCTCTCACCCCTCTGAGAGGGCGGACTGCAGCGAGCGTAGTCCGCAGAGAGGCAGCGCCATGAAGGGGCCAGCTTGGTCTGCGCTCCGCTAGTCAAACACAAACACGGTCGGCCTCAACCGATCATAGTGCCGGACCCTTGCACGCGTCGCTTTCTACACAGCCAGAAGTATACAACAAAGGTGACCATGAGATCACTATGCGCTCGGCTCCTCGGGCACGACGACGCCCTTCTGCGCGACGAGCCGCTCGTACGTCTCGATCCGTCGGTGCTTCTCAAAGCAGAACGTGCGCTCCTTGCCCTGCCGGCAGTCGTCGAGATCGATGTCAGCGACGACGAGCTCGTCGTCCATCGTCTTGGACTCGTTGACGATGTGGCCCTCGGGGTCAACAATCATCGTGCCCGGGATCAGCTCAAAGTGGCCGTCGTCGAGGCCGGACCGCGCCGAGGTGATGCAGAAGGTCGAGTTGGTGTAGGCATGTGCCTGGACGACAACTGGTGAGCGTGCGATTGGGGTGGGAAGGGTAGATCAGAGTCCGGTCAGCGACGAGGCTGGCCAAACGGCAGATACAAAGAGCAGGGACTGACGCTTGTGGTGGAACATGGCCTCCTCGCGGGCCTTCTCGCGCGTGATGTTCTGGTCGCCGCCCCACAGTTGCGGCGCGTACGCCGTCGTGTTCTGCATCGGTGAGGGAGGAGGGTAGGCGGTCAGGATCAGGTCGGCCAATGCAAGAGTCCACGCGCAAGTGCGATCACTCACGTAGCCAACGCAGACGATCTCGACACCCTGCAGGCCGAGGCAGCGCCAGCCCTCTGCCCAACGACGGTCGTTGCAGATGAGCTGGCCGACGATCGGCGACGATCCTCCAGCGGCCTCCTTGAGCGACGTTGCGCGGAACGCCTGGAAGCCGAGGTCACCCGGCGTGAAGTAGCGCTTCTCCAGCTGATTAGTCGTCATCGGTTCCTCGTCGAAGGGCTCGATCGTGCCGGGCAGGTGGATCTTGCGGCTGTGGAATGGTGAGAAGCGCAAGGACCGACCCAGATGATCAGCCTGCGGGCTACAAGGAAGCAGTCGGACGACGACGGTAGCACTCACTACTTGCCGAGGACCTTGCCCGACTTGCCCGAGACGTAGGCAGCCGTGTTATACGGCACGCCCTCGGGCGTCTTCTCACCATATCCGATAGCGACATCGACGCCGAGCTCCCGAGCGCGGTCAAAGAAGGCCTTCACGTTGGCAGAGTCGGTCACGCCGCCGTCGACCGTCTCGCGCTGAGGTGGTCGTGTGTGAGGGTCAACGGGTCAGCTTCGACGGCGGTGGCGATCTACGAACTCGAAGGAGGAGGCGGGGGCAAGGCGCACCTCAAAGTAAGAGTCGAGCTCGGCCTCGTCGCGAATGATGTACCTCGGGAAGAAGGTTGTGAACGTCGTCTCGGGGTACACGACGAGCTGGACACCCTGCGCCGAGGCAGACTCGAGGAGTGCGATCAAACGGGCGAGGACCTCGGAGCGAGGCGTCTTGCGGTCGACTGGTGAGGCAAGAGGGAAGCATTGGGTCAGCCTGGGCGGCGGCCACGGCAAGCTGACGAGGGAGTCAGGCAGCGAAGCGCACCTCGACCGACTTGAGCAGCAGCGACCTGCGGCAGACGCGACCAGGCAGGTGCAAGAGGTTGGCGCAACAGATTCCAGGTCAGCAAGAGTGCTGCGGGAGCAGGAGGCAGGCGATAGCGCCCACCTTAAGAACACGGGGCATTGGCCTGGGAAGGGGTAGGTATGGGCGATTGGGAGGAACGAGGGGGAGGAGAAGAATGGGCGGTGAGAGGATGGGAGGGCGGCAGGTGAGGTAAAGGTCGAATGAAGAAGAGGTGCATCTTGTGCTATACGCCCTCTTGATGGTGAAGAAGGGCGAGGGTCGAGTTGGCCGGGGGCGAGGCACGGCAGCATGAGCGCGCCGCCGGCCAATTGAGCGAGCGGAGGCCCTCCTCTTCAGCCGCCCATGCCCAATGATGCCGGCACCCGTCGAGTTGAGATACTGCTGGCCGATCTGGCACTTGAGAGCCCGTCCGTCGCCATTCTCTGCATGGGCGGGTGAGGAGAGAGACGACGTACTGGCCAGCTGGCGTTCTCGGGTACTCGAGCACTGGTCGTTGCGAGCAGGGCAAAGTGCTAGGGTCGCTCGCGCCTGGCTGCGCGGGTGGTGTTGGCGGGCATCATGAACGAGACGCCTCTCTCCGGCTTCCTTCGCTCGCCCTCGACTATCGCCCGTCCCCGCCCACGCGAAAGCCACCTTGACTCCCTGCTCGCTGAGCTGCACCTACCAACCACCCCGCCATACCCTTCAGCAGACCTGCGATGGATTCAAACGCGCAGCTCATCCCCCAGCAGCAGCAACAGCAGCAGCAGCAGCCTCAGCACCAGCACTTGTCGGTCTCGCCCGTCGGCCAGCAGCAGCAGCCTTCGACAGCGACAGCCATCCTTGGCGGCAACACAACGACTCCCCCGACCAACGACGTCGCCTCGTCCTTTGGTGGTCGCCCCTTCCGGAGCAGGAAGAGTCGTCCCTGCGACGCCTGCAGGAAGAGCAAGACGAGATGTGCACTGGTGCGAAGCCGCTGCTCTCGTCCTGCTCGGACGACCCGCGCATGACGCTGACCTGTCTGTCTCTCTGCCGCGGCAACGTAGCCCTTGCACGGGCCACCCTGCCTCGAGTGTTCGCAGACGAGCAAGGAGTGCACTTTCCAGCAGCTGCCACCGACGCGAAAGAAGAAGGTCACCGAGAACCCGGACGGCCCGACCACCTCGGTCTCGCCCCAGCCCGTCGCGTCAACGTCGTCGTCGAGCTCGCAGCCGTTTGGCTCGAACGGCCAGCAGTTCGTCGGCAGCTGGGACTCGACGTCGCTCAGCCCGACACAGATCCCTCAGCTTACGCAGATCAGCCGTCCGAACATCCCTGCTCCGACGGCCGAGCTGAGCGCCGTCGCGCGGGGCAAGCGGCCGCTCGCTGACCCGACCCCAGCCGACGAGCCAGCGAGTCGGCGCCGTGTATCGCCCGTCGTCTCGTCCAGCAGCTCGCAGCAGCCGCAGCAGAACGGCCTTAACCTTCTTGCGCATATGGTCCACTCGCTAGACCTGTCGCAGTCGGACTCATTCGAGCCGCATGTCCTGACAGCGCCGGTCACGGACGACCTGCTGCCGATCTCAGGCACCGAAGGCGACCAGGTCCCGGACCGCCCCCACGGTTCGTTCTCTCTCGCGACAGGCGTGCACTCACCTGTGGCACGACCTGACTGAGACCTTCTGCTTCGTTTGTGCCTCGCAGTCCGACAGATCAGTCTCGACAAGAAGCATCCGATCTACGTCGTCTTCTCGCCGAAGTCGCACGGCCGCAACAGCGCGCCCGACCCGGCGTCGACCCTGCTGTTTCGCTTTCGGTCGCTCATCACCTCGCTGCCGGCCGACGTCACCGAGGAGTCGGTTCTGCGCGCCTTCATCACGCACGTACACCCAGCGTTGCCGGTCCTGCCCACGTCATCGGTGGAGACATCGCCGCCGTACCTGCTGGCGGCAGCCCTCAGCGTTTCGCTGACGCTAAGCAAGCGCGGGCGCGAGATCCCGTCAATCCTCAAGGTCATGACGGTCCGACCCGACGGCGAGGAGCGCTCTTGCGAGTCGAGTCGGCTCAGCACCATTGCCGCCGAGTGCCTCAACCTCGACAGCCGGTTCCTACCCGATCCGCGAGGCAATTACCTACGGCTCGCAAAGGTCAGCAGCTTGCCTTCCTCCCTGTCAGGCTTCTTTCGCCGGCGCACGGTCTGACGCGCCTCCGCCTCTTCTCAACAGACGATCGCGCTGGCCCAACTGCTGGGGCTCCACCTCTCACCTCTTTCTTGGGCTATTTCGCAGGAGGAGCAGTTCCTGCGCATCCACCTCTGGTGGATCCTGTCAATCCACAACTCCTGTGAGTTCTTTTGCGCATGCCTGTCATCTTTTTCCCTGTCGGCCAGATCTGAAACGACGCTCTGCAGGGACGAGCTTTCTCAACTCGCGGCCATCCCACATCCAGTCGGACAACTTCGAGGTCCCGCTCCCGTCACTCGACACGCTCCGAGGCGCCTTCAACCCGTCCACCTCGTCGCAGCCGTCGCTCAACCCGGCCGTGCACGACTCTAGCCTGTCGTTCGTCGACTCGTGCAACCTCGCCCTGCTCGTTGGTCGCCTGCAGCGCGAGATCTGCACGCTGTCGGCCCAACACCTCGGCCCGCAAGACAAGCTCGAGTTGCTCGACGAGCTCGAGGAAGACGCGCGCGCGCTCGCCGGCCGGTGGGAGCGCGCGCGAACGGCCCCGGGCGACCGCGCGCCTGGCGTCAACTCCTTCTTGCTGATGCTGCTCAGCTTCCGGTGCATGCTCCGTCGCATCTCGATCGAGATGGAGTCGAGCCTCGGCGGACCGTTCGTGCCGGACGAGGGCACGCTGACCGTCTTTGGCCACGTCGTCGAGTTCCTCGTTGGTCTGAGCCCCGCAGCGCTCGACGGTTACTGGCTTTGCTGTAGGTCCCATCCATCCTCTTCTGCTACCATATCCGAAGCTCGATCCGCTCAAGGCTGCTGATCGGTTGGTGACCATCCTCGTTTCTGCAGACTCGTCGCACGTCATCTCGAGCATCACTAGCAGCCTCATCCGCATCTGCCTCGCCTCGGCCAGCGCTCCCTCGAGCCCGCCATCGCCGTCGTCTCAGGACGACCCGAAGGCCTCGCAGGCGCCGACTGTCAGCGTGCGCTCCCTGTGCCTGCTGTCGAGCCTCATCGTCTTTCTGAAAACGGCCCAGCAGCAACACGCGTGGGACATGTGCGTCTGAACGCCGTCCCTTTCTTGTACCTCTGGCCCACACTGACGCGCCCGCTTTGTCCTCCGTTTTGCACAGCGCCGACGCTGCCCTCGTCCGTGCTTCTCTCGTCGCTACCCGCCTCCGATCTCTCGACGAGCAGATGCCCATCGTCCAGGCGCTTGAGGGCCTGTACGTCTCGCCGACGGCAGCCGTCGACCCAGAGCCCAATTTTGACCTCGACGAAGTGACCGCGGCGGCTGCTGTGAGTGCAGGAAACCCTTATCCATAGCCGTCGTCAATAATCGAAGCTGATCGTTGTTCGCTCGACCTCGCGCAGATGACCAATTGGGATCTCGAGGGCCTCGACATGGGCTGGCTGCCTTGGACCGGGCCAGAACTCAACACGGACGACCTGATGGCCGGTGGCGGCTGGTGAAGGGTCAATCTCATGCCCGGATGTATATCTAATCATCTACCCGGGTCCATTTGCACGGTCACCCTCGCAAGTTTGTGGCGCCGAAGACCATTTGATTCACCCGCGTCTGCTGCGAGCGAGCCCGAGCAGGAGCTCGACGCCGGCCGTCGCGCCGTCGACGATCTTGATATCCCTGCCTGCCCGTCGGCCGCCCTCGATGACCCACGCGTTGAGGCCCGACATGGCGGCGCACCCGAGGACGACGACGTCGGCTCCCTTTTGCGCGAGGATCTCGCCCGTCCGCTTCATCTTCTCCTCCACCATGGCCCGGTCGCCCTCCTGGATCTCGACGATGCCGAGCTCGACCGTCTGCAGGCCGACGTAGCGCGTCGAGCTCGGGCTGCCGAGGAAGTTGGCGACGGCGACGGGCAGGTTGGGCTTGTCGTTGTTGTGCCCGCTGGCGGCGATGCCGAACCGGTCGCCCAGCAGCAGCGCGTGCGACAACCCGGCCGTCAGCATGCCCATGACGATCGTTGCCGGCGAGCGTGTGCGCAGGTGAGCCTGAAGCTTGGGAATAAGCGGGTGCTCCGAGACTGTGACCTCCGAAGAGCCGCGCAGAGAGAGAGGGAGTCAGAAGGAGTGAGACGAGAAAGTCAGGCAGGAAGCGGTCACGCACAGCAGGCCAGCAGGACGGCGTCGAAGCCGGCGAGGCGTGGGCCGACCTCGTCCGTCTCCACCTCTCCAACCAGCTCCTCCCAGCAGCACCTCGTTGACTCGGCCGCAGTTGCCCTGTAGAGTCAGCGAGAGCAGGCAAGCCCGTCAGCGCGGAACGGGCGTTGTCATCGCAAGAATAGAAGCTGTCAGACGCACTGGTCCTTGATGCCTTCGGGGCCCTTGGCCGGCGTAAAGAAGGTCGCGGCGACGTCCGACGGCAAGGTGAGCGACCGGGCCAGGGCGTCGGTGACGACCTTGGAAGAATTGGGGTTGATGATGAGCAGGCGTACGGACGGGGACGACATGGTGAGGACGAGAGAGAAGGGGGCAGAAGAGTGGGTAGGGGAGAAGGAGGTCGGGCGAAGGAGGAACGAGGGGGAGGGAGCTGCGCATCCGCGGGGAAGGGCTAGGCGAGGCGAGCTCCCGGCGAGCTTCCTCCTGCGCTGTGGCGGCGGCGATCTGTGGGGTTGGCCGCCGGCGCTCTCACCCCTGCCCTCTCCCTCAACTCCAGAGAGGGACCGTCCTTTGCCCCTCCTTCACCACCAACACCACCTTCTCCTCTCCTTGCCTTCCCTCTACTGCCGTACCCTCCCTCCCTCTTTCTCCCCTCATCTCCTTTGCCCGCCATGTCTCCCGTCGCCGCCGACACCCAGATCCAGGCCACGCACCAGAGCACCGACAACCTGAGCAAGAACCCGCTCGAGCGCACCTGGCGCGGCAACGCCGAGGGCACGCTCAAGCTCGCTCAAGCCTACCCGGCTTGCGCGACCAACGGCGACCTCGTCGCCAAGCGCGAGTGGATCAAGAGGTGCGCCTTCTCCCCCCAGCTCGAAAGCTCGCGCTGTGCGCGGGCCAATTTCGAAAAACGCCGGCTTCGCCCGTCTCTCGCCAATCCGTCTCTCGCCAATCGCAGGCTCACCAACTGCTGCCCCTCGGCCTCTCCTACAGCCACCTGGCCGCTGCTTTCCGCTTCTGGGGCAAGCGAAACTTCGGAGAGGGCGTCTCGGGCCACATCACGGTGCGAGACCCCATCGTCCCCGGCGCCTACTGGAGTGAGTCTGAAAGGAGGAGAAGCAGATCAAGGGGTAGTGGATGCGCCGGCCGACTGACGCGCCTATCCTTCTCCCCTGCCTATCAGTGAACCCGTTCGCCGTCCACTTCTCGTCCATCACCGTCTCGAAGCTCGTCCTGGTCACGGCCGAGGGCTACGTTCACCCTGATGGCGCCCAGCTCCCAATCAACATGGCCGGCTTCCACATCGTGCGTTCGTTGCTTCGCAGGCTGCCCTTGCTGTCGCGCCTGCGCAATCAGTTGACCCAGGCCCCTCCTCCGCTTGTCATCAGCACTCGGCCATTCATCACGCCCGCCCCGACCTTGAGGCGGCCGCTCACTGCCACTCGCTTCACGGCAAGGCCTGGAGTGTGCGTATCGTCACCCTGCCTTGCGCGTCGCAGGTGCGCTTGTGCTCGTGTGTGACTGACGAAGACCGCTCTTCGTCTTGCCTTGCAGGTCTTCGGCAAGCCAATCGACATCATGACGCAGGATGCGTGCCTGTTCTACAACAACCTCAGTGAGTCTTGCACCTGCAGGGTCCTCGCTTGGAATGACGAGTCGCACGCTGACGACGTTGTCCGTCGTCTGCGCCCAGGCGTCTACAGCGACTTCGGCGGCATTGTTCTCGCCGCGGAGGAGGGTGAGAACATCGCCAAGGCGCTTGGGTGCGTTCTTTGTCCGGCATGTGTCCTCTCACTTCGGTGCTTCAAACTGAACGCTGACATCGACCGCTATTGCCTCAGTCCGCACAACAAGGCCTGCATCTTGCAGAACCACGGCCTGCTCACCGGCGGCGCGACCGTTGACGAGGCCGCGTACCTCTTCTCGGCGCTCGACAACCAGTGCAAGGTCCAGCTCCTGGTCGAGGCCGCGTGCGCCGGCGGGAACGTCGAGAAGAGCCTGGCCGACGAGGAGGCCTCCATGTTCACGGCCGCGACGATCCAGGTGGGTCTCCTAGCAGTTGACTTGCCCGATTCGTCTGCGCGACATCCCTCGGCCGTCGCTGACCTGCTTGCGCGCTACCTAACCGCTTCGCAGTACCACGAGAACGTTTACGCCAAGTCAGTCGTCTTTCCGCCACCGCCGTACTGCGCCGCTGCCTCCCTTGCTGACTGAGCCGTCCTTCCCCCCTCGTTCCCGATTCAGCTTCCAGCCCGAGTACGAGCTTTTGGTCGAGGAGACCAACGGCAAGTTCCTCCTCTAGAAGTGGGCCTTCGTCGCCGGTCGCCCTCCCCTACCTACTCACTTTCGCCGCTCTCTCCATCTTGTATCCGTTACGTTTGCGCTGCTCCCATGGCCCTTTTGAAACAACTCTTCTCGTGCGTGGCTAGCGTGAGCTTGCCTTTGGCGCCTGGGCGAACGTTCCCCCTGTGAGACGAGACAGCAATGCAGAGCAAAGCAAAGCAGAGCAACGCAGGAGAGGATAGAGGCCCCTGTGTCGCGACAACCTGCGCGGCGCGGCGGTCGGCGGCTTGCGCGTGAGGCTGAAGGAGGGCACTCACCACACCGGCGCAGACGAAAAAAAGCGGAAATAGACATCTAGAACAGGCCGAGCTTCTCCACCACATCGTCGCTGAACAGGCTGACGCCTCTCGGGCCGGGCAGCGTCGACAGACCGCGGTGCTGGAACTGGCCGTCGCCCTCCTTGAGCAGCACCTCGTTCGACTCGCCGCAGTACGCGCGCTTGCCGCGCAGCAGCACCATCCGCGGCCAGTCCTCAATCTCCATTCCCTCGTACGGCGTGTAGTCGGCCGCCGTGTGCATGTTCTCCGACTTGATCGTGTAGGGCTTGCGCGCCTCCTCCGAGCGGTAAATGACGAGATCGGCGTCTGAACCAGGCTGGATTGTGCCCTTCTTGGGGTACATTCCGTAGAGCTGCGCACAAAAACATAGGGAGATGAGAGTTAACCAGGGCGACGAGTTCTACAAGGCCTCAAAGCAGGATGTGGAGACGAACCTTGGCGGCGTTGGTCGAGTTGAGCTCGACGTACTTCTGGCGTGTCAATCGGCCCTTGAGGACGCCCTCGGACCAGAGAAGCGGCGAGCGAGTCTCGACGCCGGGCATGCCGTTGGGGATCGTGCGGAAGTTGCCGCGCGGGTTGTTGCCAGGGTTGCGAGTCATGCCGAGCTGCGGGAAGACAAGAAGGCGTCAGTCGACTCGGTTTGCGGCTCAGTCCTTGGCTAGCAGAGGCAGAGACGACGCGCACCTGCTTGCCAAGCGGGTCATCGTAGTTGGTCGGCGCGTGATCGCTCGACCAGACGGTGAAGGTGCCATTTGCGAGGCCCTCCCAGATGCGGTCCCTGTCCTTGGGCTCGACGCGCAGCGGGGGCGCGCATACGCACTTGGCGCCTGAAAGTGAGAATAGGATGCGAGAAGAGTCGAATCAGCACGATTCCCTGAAGAGCAGTTCAGCAGTCCAGGAGCGGCAGGACGGACCCTCGAAGCCAGGGGCGTGCATCTTGTCGGCGGTGAGAAGGGCGTAGTGGGGGCAGGTCTCGCCGTAGAGGGGCAGGAGCCGGGTCTGGGCGTTGCGGATGTGGTTGGTCGCCTCGGGCGCCGAGACGTGGACGATGAGCATGGGCGCGTCAAGCAGCTCAGACATAGCGATAGCGCGGTTTGTGGCCTCAGTCTCGACGATGGGAGGGCGCGAGGTGCCGTGGTGCCTAGGAAAGGGCAAGGAAGCGACGCAGATCAGCTAAACAGGGCGCACAAGCGAACGAAAGGCTGCATGGAATGGATACGCACCAGGGCTCAGTCATGCCCGCCTCGGTGAGCTTGTTGGACATCCACTCGATGCTGGGTGTATCGCCAATGATTGGATACGGGTCAGAATTTGTCGAAGGGGGCGGACGGCGCGCAGAGGGAGGTAGACGGACATGTCCGAGTTCTCGCAGTGGACCATTGTGGTCACGCCGAGCTTGCGCGAAGCCAACAGGACGTCCAGGATCTGCGAGTCGTTGAGCTTCATGGCCGGGTAGGTCATGTAGATCTGTTGGGCAGGCCGCAAGGAGAGATATGTCAGCACGGCTGGTCGAGACGCGCCAAATGGGAAGCTGCGCGCCTCAAGGGAACTGACCTTGATAGACGTGATGCCACCCGCGACCATCTTTGGGAGCTCGACCTTCATCTGCTCGGGCGTTGGGTCGGTGACGATCGTGTGGAACGAGTAGTCACACTGGCAGAGTGGAAGAAGCAGGGCAGGTGTCGCGTCAGGCCGTGTCCCTCGAAGCAAGCTAGCTGGCGGGGGAAAGTCGCAGATGAGGGAAGGCGGCGCTCACCATGGCGTGCCCCGTGGCGAGCGTGTGGTAGTCCTCGACGACCTTGCCGATGGACGTGCCCCTCGCCTGCACGGCAAAGGCAATGACTGTCGTCGTGCCGCCAGCGATGGCGCTGCGGGTGCCGGTCGTCCAGTTGTCGGCCGACCGCGCGCCGCTAGCCGACTGGCCGATATGGACGTGTGAGTCGACACCGCCGGGCGTGATGTAGCCCCCCTCGGCGTCGATGATCTCGCAGCCGCCGGCTGGCTCGGGAAGGTACTCGGCCAGGGCGGTGATCACGCCGTCCTTGATGCCGATCTCGCACCTCGTCTCGTCGGACGCGGTCACGACAATGCCGTTGCGGATGATTGTGTCGAAGTCGAAGGGGTTGGGTCGGGTCGGGGCGGGCATGGCGGTGGCGGTTCTTGAGGCCAGGAGAGCAGGATCAGCGGTTGGACAAGCGAGGAGAGGGTGCAGGAGGGAAGACTTGAGAGGGAGGCGAGAAGGTGAGAGTTGAGGGGAAGAAGAAGAGAGGGGAGAGAAGCAGGAGAGTCAGGGTAGGAGGGCGCAGTTGGATAGGACAGGGAGAGGAGCCGGAGCGGAAATGAGAGACGGCCGCGGCGTGTGTCGCCGTCGTTCCTTCTCCCCGGTACCCCAGACTCGTCCCCCGGAAACGCCACTCATCGGCCAAGACAAAAAACTTCAAATCTAGGCGCGATGCAACGACCCCCCTTGGGCAACTCGGGCGAGGGCCAGGGCGGAGGCGAATCCGGCTCAAGCGCCAGGCCCCGGCCAACTGGAGCGATGAGTGTTATCGACGCTCCAGGTGTTCAAAAGACAGACGGCAGCACGAGGTGTAATGCTGTCTCCCCACCCCCCATCCCGCACACCTACCACCCAACCTCACCTACCGTCAGTTCATGGTCCAAGGGGCCGAGAAGTCGGTTGTCAAAGGGAGAGAGGGCCAGAGCTGACCTTGATTGCCGGACCCTCCTCGCCCATTGCCTCAGTCGTCGACCTTCCTCAGACTACCTTCCAGCCGGCGCCCACCATGCTTGGCCTGCGCAACCGCGTCAACGACTTCCAGTGGAGGATTGAGAAGGAGGAGGCGAGCTGCACGCTCCAGGGAGAGGAGATCTCTGCTGAGCCCGACCTGGTGAGTCGTTGTCGCTCGTCGTCGTCGGCTCGCTCGCCTACGCCCTCGGCTGGCTGGCCGGCCGCTGTCGGAGGCAAAAGCTGCCAGCCCCTTTCTCTTTGTCACAACCTGTCCCTGACTCCAATGCCCTCTTGCCCTTGTCTCCAGCTGCCCGTGCCGACCCTCGAGGAGGGCGGTCCCCGAACCTGGGGATGGTTTCACCTGCTGTGCGTACCCGTCATGATGCTTCGTTGACTCGATCTCGCGAGGCTGACTTTTCGCGCTGCTCCTTGTCTCCTTCCGCCTGCTCCTAACTTCTCCTACCCGCCCATTCCTCCCTCGCTGATCGTCTCGTCTCCTCTACAGAGGCTATTGGGTAGCTGAAGCATTCGGGATTTCGCAGTATCAGGTCGGTCCTGTCCCTTGCTGGGTCTTCGCTCGCCGCCCGACCTCGATCGACTGACCTCCGCGCTTTCTTCCCCCTCTCCCCTCCCTCTCCTTCCCCCACCAGGTTGCCTCGAGCTCTGTCGCCGCCGGACTCGCCCCGGGCGTCACGATCGCAGCGGTCTTCCTCGGCCACTTCATCATCTCTCTGCCCAACGCGCTCAACGGCTATGTCGGCAGCCACTACGGCATCAACTTCCCTTCGTTCGCGCGCTCGTCGTTCGGCTCGCGCGGTATCCTGCTCGCCATCACCTGCCGCTGCGTCGCTGCCATCATTTGGTTCGGTACGGTCCTCTTTTCCTTCTCCCTTTGACAGTCTCTCCTCAGCAACTGACGCCCGCGTCTCTGCTTCCCTCCGTCTTTACAGGCACGCAGACCTACCAGGGAGGGCAGTGCGTCCAGGTCATGCTCGGCGCCATCTGGCCGTCGTTCCGATCGTTCCCCAACCACCTGCCCGAGTCGGCCCATGTCGTGCGTCTCAAGCTGCTCTCCACCTGCGCGTGCACCTGACTGACCTAACACGTCTCCCCGTTGCCGAACCCAGACGTCGTCGCAGCTGCTGTGCTTCTTCATCGTGCGTCAGCTCTCCTTCTTGGTGCACGACCGCTGCAACTTTTCTGAGCTTGCCCTCGTGCACTATTCCCTCAACAGTTCTACTTCATTCAGCTGCCCCTTCTGTGGATCCACATCAGCAAGCTCCGCTACCTGTTCCTTGCCAAGGTATGTCTCACTTTCCACGCTGCCCCCCCCCCCCGCCCTCCGCGCTCCCTCCTTGTTGCGCCCATGGATAGTCAGCGAAGAATCGAGCTAACATTTGCCTCTTACACTCGCAAAGGTCATCATCATGCCTATCTTCGGTGTCACGCTCTGCATCTGGTCGGTCCGTGAAGCCGGCGGCTTTGGCCCCGTCTGGTCCAAGGGCACCAGCATCACCGACGGTCGTCCTGCTGCCGTCGTCTTCTTCACCGCCATGTGCGTTCACTCTAACTCCCCCTCCAGCCTTGACCGGCTCTCGTATCCCCCCGGCTGACATACCCACCCCTTCTCCGGACGCTGCAGGACTTCCGCCATCGCCCCCAAGGCGACGCTCGCGCTCAACATTGCCGACTTCACCCGCTTCGCCAAGCGCGACAAGGACGTCATTTGGACCAACATGGTCTCGCTCTCGATTCTCGTCACCCTGTGCGCCGCCCTCGGCGTCGTCGTCACTTCGGCCGCAGAGGTCATCTACGGTGTCTCGACTTGGAACCCGCTCCAGGTCTCCGAGCTCATGGGCAACCGCGCCGCGCGCTTCTTCTCGGCCTTCTGCTGGTCGCTCGCCGTTATCGCGACCAACATCTCGGCCAACAGGCGAGTGCCTTCTTGCCTGACTTTGGGACGTCGGGTGTATGACGGCGCCAATGCTGACCTGTTCACTCGCCCCTTCCACAGCACCGCCGTTGGCAACGACCTGACCGCTCTCTTCCCAGGCTGGATCAACATCCGCGTACGTCTCTCCCTCTCCTTCTGCCTTCCTTCTTGCCCCATACCTAATGGGCCGTTGTCGCCGCACGGCGCCGATGTGCTCCAGCAAGGTTCCCGGCCCCTGCGCCAATCTTCGTGAACGAGGGCCAGAGCTGACTCCGGCTTTCGTCTGATCCCACAGCGAGGGCAATTCATTTGCGCGTTCTTGGGATTGGTCTCTTGCCCCTGGGCCATTCAGAACTCGGCCGACACGTTCCGGTCGTTCCTCGGCGGCTACTCGATCTTGTGCGTTGACTCCCTGGTCGTCGCGTTCTGTCGCACGCCTGTCGCTGACCCCTCTCCCTCTCCTCACCCCTCGGCTCCAGCCTGGGCCCTGTCTGCGCCGTCATGATTGCCGACTACTGGATCGTCAAGAAGCGCCACCTGCACGTCGCCGCCATCTACCGCAAGGGCGCTTCCGAGAGCGAGTACTGGTACACGGCGGGCTGGAACCTCCGCGCTGTCGCCGCATTCACTCTTGGGTGCGTCACGCTCCCCCCTTCCTTTGGCCCTCCAGTCCTTTCTGCCTTGCTGATCCTTGAGATCACCCCTTCTACTCCTCTCCAGATGCATCCCTAACCTGCCTGGCTTCATCCGCGCCGTCGGAGGAGCGGGTCTCAAGGCCTCGATCCCTGTCGGCGCCTCTTACGTCTTCGCCGTGGTTTGGCCGCTCGGCTTCATCGTCACCGCCGCTCTCTACGTCCTCTTCTCGACCATCTGGCCCCCTCCGACCGCGCCGACGTCGTCGATCGACCGCCAAAACGAGTCCGAGATCGGCGTCGAGTCCAAGAGTTTCGAGGCGACCGTCAGCGACGACGAGAAGAAGCTCTAGACCTTTGCATCGTTGCTCCTTCGCCTCCGCTTGCTTCTGCACACTCGTCTTGTCGCCCTCTCAGTCCTTCGAGCCTGTTCCGTACCTCCGTTCTCTGCCCGTTCCTCCTAGATTTGAGATGCGCTGCCTTTCTAGTTAGCGGTCGCCGCAGCGCTTTACGCCTTTCCCTGGATCCGGCTTGCCGTTTTTCGTCCCTTTGTAGTCCCGTTCGCCTCATCTTTCTTCTTGAGTTGTACACGCCTGATTTGGTCTTTATGCTGCTCAACCGACCGCCCAAGAGCTGCCATCGTGTGTCCAGTCATGAGATTCGTGTCAGCAGAAGATGTGCCTTGCCTCCCCCAACGTGTCATCGTCGCTGCCGCTGTCATTGACCCCAACGAGCGGGTTGAAGAAAAGATCCTCGAACTCGGGGACGCCGCCGCCGACGACGCCGTACGCGCTCTGGAGGACTGAGCCGATGTAGTCTAGCTCCTTGATGATGCCGGCCTGCGAGAGGGGAGAGGAAGAAGAACATCAGTGGGCGAGAGTTCTGGGCAAGGTATGGCAAAGGCAATATGCGCGCACCATGGCCAAAACGTCTGCAGATGACGATGGGGGGAGGGGGTTAGCATTCTGATCCGCGCAGGTCAGACTAGCAGCGTGCGAGAGACTCACATGAAAAGAATAGCAGGTGCTTTGAGCCCTTGCCGGGCACGTGTACGAGTGACAGCGCCTCGGCCTTTCGCAGCAGGCGCTGCCGCGCGCGCTCAGCCGGAGGGAGGTAAGGTGGCATCGGGGTCTTGAGCTTGAAACCGGCCGAAATGGTTGAGAAATAGAGTAGGACGTTGCCGACCTGCCGTGGCGCGTGTTCCGAAAAGCAGACGTCAGCTCGAGGCAGGGTCAAATGTCAGGGCAAGCCCAAAGACTGGTCCACACCATTTCGCGCCGTTCGACGTTGACTGGCGCGACATGAGACCGGTAGAGAGACTAAAATTGAAGCAAGGTGGGTCGGCGCGCATTCAAGGTCAGACGGCGCACCGGAAACAGGAGCGGAAGAGGGGAGCGCCGGATGACGCATACCTGGTCCCACTCGTCGCGATTGACGACGCAGCGGATGGAGTGGAAGCGGTCGAGGATCGTCTGCGACGACATGAGCACGGCGTTGAAGAGAGCCTTGGGGAACGGACCTGTCAGAAGGGGTCGTTGAGGGCACAAAAGTGTCAGCCATGGCCCTCATGCTCGTAGGGATGGCTCTGCAACGAACCCTTCAAACGAGGTTCGCGCGTGGCGGCCTCGAGCAGGCCCTTGAGCGTTAGGATGCTCAGCTGCAAGTGCAGCTCCATCGCCATGAATTCGCGGACCGATGCGCTGAGGGGATCCGATGCAGCCGTCGAGAGCGGGCCGTCCGTCAGGGCTGATCGTTCCTCGTCGTTCCAGGTCGCATCTGCCGATGTGGGTGCCATGGCCGGCACGCGCTCGGACGAGCTGAAAGTGGCGAGAAGTCGAGTGTAGAGGAACGACAGATCGACGTAGAAGCTAGAATCAGTGGAAAGGAAGCAAGCTGAATCGTCAGTAGGCGGATGCGGGTGCGAACGGCGAGCACGCCTGGTCAAGACTCACTCGGACAGGCCCGCGAGTAGCTCCCTGCGGGCGGCGTACGGCCAAATGGCGCGCGATACGAGCAGGGTGAACAGCACGCCGATCGAGACCGAGACGAAGCGTCGGTATGCGATCTCGACCACAGGGGTGTCGACCGCCCGTGAATTGTAGCTGCGAGCGCGAGCCGAGCGAGGGTCAGCGGCACCGTAAGAAACGGAGCCCGGGGCAAGAAGCCGCGACTCACCAGTAGAGTGCCGTGAGATTGTACGTCAATAGTACTGTAGACGAGGAAGAACGTGGGTCAGCAAGTGATTGACGATCTAAAGCGAGGCGATGGGGACTAACCGAATCGCCCGGCGGCGGCGTAGAAGGGCCTGCAGGCAAGCACGCGGTGTCAGTGTGGCAACCTCGCGAAGCAGATGACATGCTGCTCACATGGTGACGATGACCCAAAAACCTGAGAGATCGAGCGAAGGACATGGCCGTCAGCGTGTTTGATCGCACTGGACAGGGGATTGAGGAACGACTGACAGGGCAGCGAAAAAAGAAAGCCGATGAGTGGCAGGGCGACGTTGTTTTCTGGGAACGCCGAGTAGACGACGGCGGCGACGAGAGCTCCAGCCCTGACGGTGGAGGGGCGATGCTTGTCAGAGACCTTTGCCTCTGAGAGGAGGGGAGACTCGACGAGGCTCGTTGAGGGGCAAGGACTCACAGGGTGCCGAGCAGCCGGAAGACACTCGCAGTGTTGGTCGCACCCCTGCGCGTTGCGACGAAGGTCAGCACCAGCGTCGAAAAGAGGACAGGAGAATGAATGGAGGTAATCAGAGCGGCACCCGACTCACTCGGTTGGGCTCATGGTCGCAAAGAAGGCGATCAGACCCCACTCCATGCGGTACTCGAGGAACGTCTCGCGCCACGTATCGGAGAACGCAGGTGCAGCGAGCAGGGCCGTCGCCATGCCGACCTTGACGGCGTACTTGATGTCATTCTTGCGCAGGCGCTGGAAGATCTCCCATGCGAAGTGATAGAGCCGCAGCTTCGGCGCGAGCCTCGAGCCGACCGGATTGGTCGCAGTGTCGGGAGCGAGCTCGCTTTTGCGCGGGAAAGGCGCCGGCTTGAGAAATTCTGACGGATCGATCGGGATCAGAGTGGCTGCCGCAAGGTGGGCGGGGAGAGGGCGAGGAGACGTGGGGCGTCGAGATGGGTCAGGTCGTTTCAGTGCGAGGCAAAGAGGCAGAGGGGGGCTCACACATCCGCTTGCGGAGGGTCCGCCGACGAGGGCGTGGCCCTCTGCTACGCGGGCTGGTCGGCGATCGATGCAGCCGCCGCCAGATTTTCTGCCAGGCATTTTGCGTCGGCCGGTCAAGCAGCGTGTCCTCCATGTTGGTCAAGAGAAAGAGAAGCTCCCGCGCAAACTCGTCGAACGTGAAGATGAAGCTGGGCAGGCGACACGCGACGGGTCCGGCTATGTCAGCGCAAAATTTTCCCATCGCTCTCACTGACGCAGCAGCAGACGAACGCACTAGAACACCAGGAAGACCGACTCCTTGGGCGGCTGGCCCTCGATCTCTGTATCCGGTACGCCGCCGCTGTAGATGTCGGCGATCGAGTCTGAGCTCGCGACCTGAAAGTCGACGAGCGCGCTCTGCAGCGCCTGCGTGAGCAGCGGAAAGTCGACGCTCGCTGCCGGAGCGCTGGCGGTCGGGTGATTGAAAGTCGACCGGATCGCGAGCAGGCTCGAGTTGCAGGCTGCCGTCAGGCGGCGTAGTTGCGGGCCGACGTGCTCGCGCACCTCGCTGAAGACGTTGGCCTCCTGCGCTAGCCGCTCGTCCTCCGACGCCTCACGCTCCGGCTTGTCCGCCCCGGCCTCGAAGAAACCCGAGTTCTCCTTGCGCTCGCCGGGGCTCCAAGCGACCTTGCTTTGGTCGTTCACCTGCTGCTGCTGGTCGATGACGATTCGACCGTCCCTGGCCGCGGCCATGAGCTCGTACTGTAGGCCCGTGCCGCTGCGCAGGCCTGTCAGGTGCTGGGCAAGTCGGGTAAGGCTGCTGACGACGACCTCGAAGCGCTCAACCCGCGCGCCAAGGAACTCGGATCTGGCCTCCGAAAGCGTCTTCTTGAGCGACGTGAACGACTTCTCGTGCGAGGCGACGGCCGTGGCGAGATCTTGCGCCGGCGACGACGACGAAGGGGACGAGGCATCAAGCAGGAACGTCTGAGACAGGATCGAGACGAGCGTCGAAAAGGAAGTCAGGGTCGAGTTGATGTCGGTCTGGAGCTTGGCCGTTGCTGTGTGCTGAAGGTCCAGGAGAGGTGATCAAGACGAGGTGTCCCAGTCAGCGACGCACCCAAGGGGTGAAGGTCGACGCCGGAAGCAATTACAAGCGCACGGGATAGATCGTGAAGCAGACGAGGTTGCTGATGCTCGTCCCAATAACGACGTTGAGCAGGACTTCGAGCAGCTTGCGCAGGCCGCCCTCTGTCCGTCGCACAGGAAAGTCAGTCGCAAGCACGAGAGGAAGTGCGAAGCGAGTGTGGGCACAAGAAGACGACCTACCCTTGACGATGACGTTGCTCATGATCACCAGACCCATCGACGTCGCCGAGCCAAAGCTCTGCTTGCCTAGCCGAACTTTGAGCCACGCCAGGATTGAGAGGGTCCCGCCGAACCAGAAAAAGAGGGCCGTCCAGTCGCCAACGTCCCTGCCCCATGCCGTGCCGATGCTGTCGGCCGCCTTGAGCGTGCCCACCGCGGCGAGGCTCACGAAGGCAGCTCCCGTCGCGACGACAAGGCAGAAGGCGTCGGCCTCGAGCATCGTCCCGAGCGACTTGGCCGGATTATAGTAGACAGAGACGGTCGCTATGGTATGCGCCGACGATGTGCCGAGCAGAAGTCCGTTGAAGAAGGGCACAAAGGTGAAGAGGGAGGCGAGCGTGTACGCGAGCGAGCACTTGAGCACGTCGACCTGCTGTCGCGTGAAGCCGAGGAGAGGCTCCTGCCAGCGATGCAAGGGCAGAGAGGCTGCAGGGGGCTCCGTCGACGCTGCGGCCGAGGGAGGGCGAGGCCGTGGAGTGGGACCTGACGATGCGGCGGGCGAGAGCAAGGGGGCCGCGGGGATGTAGAACCTGCGCAGGTCCTCGACGCTCGCCAGCGGCCGCTCCGTCGCAGCTGGACTTGCGGCTTGCGAAACATCTTTGGCCACCTCTTCGTCCTCCTCCGAGCTCTCCTGGAGCGATTCAGTGATGGATCGCCGGCTGAAGTCTAGCAGATGGTCGTGTGAACTGGCGTTGAGGCTCGTGCCCGTCGGAGTCGAGCTGGCCAAGGGGCCTGCGCCGGCGAGCGAGCCGGGGGACGCGACAATCTGGTGCAGGTGCGAGTCGTCCGAGCACAAGGGCGGGTGTCGGTCCTCGATGTTCATGCCCGCGACTCCTGCTTCCGACCCTCTTCCTAGAGCGCTTGACGCCGACGCAGACGACACCGAGTCGCGGCCGAAGGATCGCCCGGCGCGCAGCGACGACCAAGGACCAAAGGACGAGTCGCTGCCTTCGAAGGGTTGGTCGCCCGCGGCCGAGGTGCGAAAGTAGCCGTCTCTAGACGACCGTCCGTTGACCGCCGGACCGGACGGGGTGAGGCTGGCGGCCTGGGGCGAGAGGGGTCCTCGCAGCTCTGCGAGCGCGGCCCAAGCGGACGAGCCGAGGTCGTCCTCGTCCCCTGACGGAGGAAGGTGCGCGGCCCCCGCCGAAGCAGCCGCTGACGGCGCTGCCGGGGGGACTGTCTGGTACCTCCACGACTCTCTGCAAGACGAAGAGAGGACCGAGGTTGAAACCTGGCGCCGACCGGACCGTGGGATGGGCTGGTGAGGGCGGGCGGTCGCGCTCGACGACGACGATGGGTGAGCGGCTTCGAGGGTGGGGGGGGGGGTCGAGCTCACACACGTCAGCAGCCTCCTTGCGCATCGCTCATCGACGACGGGCAAGAAGGGCACTCACGTCGATCTGAGGCGCCTTGACCGTCCTGGACACCGAGTTTGAGCCCTGCCTTGCGCTGTCGGACGCCGTCTGTCGTCGGACGCTCGGGGGAGCCGGCGCGGGACGCGACTGAGACGCTGAAGCGCTGGGTTGGGTCTGCACCAAGCGTGCGCCGACCGGGGCGAGGGGTCGGACGATCCGAGATGTCCGACAGCAGCGAGAAGGACGAGTCCATGCAGGGTCTCGAGCTGGAACCCGGAGAGCAGCAGAGGAAGGAGTGAGCGTTAGGGGCTGCGATGACGGTCTTCAGCCTAAGACGACAGACAGTGCGGGGGGGTCGCTCGACCTTGCCTCTCGACGATCACTCCCAATCAAGCCCCTCCTCGCCCACATCCCACTTAACTCAGCACAAGGCCCAGAGCAGCGCACGGATGGCACTCGTCGACTACGGATCCGACTCGGCCTCAGGCTCAGAGGACGAGGGACCGGCCCCGGTGCCCGTCGCCCCCTCCAAGCCGCCTGGCCCCGTTGCTGCTCGTCCACCTGCGCCGCCTCCAGCAGCCTCGTCGTCGTCCTTTGGCAGCCCGAGGAAGCGTGCACTTTCACCCTCGCCGCCGCCGCAACCGCCGCCGTCCGCTTCGGGCATCGTTCTGCCGCCCCCAAAATCGTCGTACCGTCGCAAGGCGCTCAAGCGGTTCACGATGGAAGACGTCGCGCCTTCAACAGAGGTGGCCGACTCGGACGACGCCCCGCCGCCGGCCAAGGCGCCCAAGTTGACGGCCTCGTCGTCCGGGTCAGCCCTGCTGTCGATGCTGCCGCCTCCGAAGCAGGAGGCGCCGAAGGCCAAGGCGCTGCCCGTGCCAGTCCGTCCCAAGCCGCTCCAGCTCGACGCCGAGGGCCGGATCGACTCGTTCGACCAGCCGGCCGAGGAGGAGCCGCAGGCGATGGACTTCTCGCGCAAGGCAGGTCCGTCTGATGGCGCGGGGGTGGTTGACCGGAAGGTCGACATCGTTCGGCCTCTGTCGCTTGCTGCCAAGGGCAAGGGCAAGGCGGTCGCTCAGGAGCCCGAGATCGACTTCTTTGGCCTCGGGTCCTCGACGAGCGCGTCCGCGCGCCCGTCGAGCATCTCGATCAAACCCTCGGTGACGACCATCTCGGCTGCACCCAAGGTGGCGCCCTTCCGTCCGCCGTCGCCGACGCCAGAGGACGCCTACCCAGGCTACTACCTTCACCCTCATACGAAGGAGTGGCAGGCGTACGAACCGGCCTACTACCAAGCCTACCACGCGCGCTGGCAGGCTGGCGGTGCCAACGAGGCGGGCGGGCGCGCGTTCGAGGGTCTGCGCGACGGCCGCGAGGAGCTGCTTGACGTGTCGGCCAAAGAGGCCGCCAACGTCGCCGACCTGCCTCCCGTCCGACCAGGGACCAAGGCTGCTGTCGAGGTGCGTCCTTTGCCTCCCTTGTGCCCCGCGCTCGTCTGCCTTTGCAGCCGCCCCTCCCAGGTGCCGACGACTGACTGCTCTTCGCTGCCCTTCATCGTCGCCCGCAGCCGCCCAAGCCCAAGATCATCCAGAGCAAGGCCGGCCGGCACAACCAGCTGTCGGCCCTCGTCAACAACGCAAAGGCCAACCGCGAAGCGATCGAGGAGCAGATCGCAAAGGCCAAGCGGAACAAGGTGCGTGGTCCCCCACCTTCACGTTCCTCTCCCGTGCGCCTCACCGCATTTGACTGACGACGGCCTCCCGTGCGCATGTTTTGCTCTTCAAGAGAGCGAGCGGGCAGGCGTACGGTTTCCGATGAGCGTGTGCTGGCGGCAGCTCGTATATCGAATGGCGTGCCCGCCCTCTTCTGTCAATCTAACGCGCGAGCGAGGAGAGCGCGCGAGCAAGTGGAGCCATGTGCGGTTGCTAGCCATACAATAATCCGTGCATATTCTTTTGAGGTGAAGATCTAGCACTCGGGCAGTCTACAACGAGGCTGGCGGGCGCAGCAGTCACCCGCTGAGCAGGTCGACCTCTGCGCCGGGCCAGCTCCCGCCCGACTCGATGTCGCCGCGCTCCCTGCGCCCAATCAGGTTAAGCTCGCGCTTGCGCATGCGTTTGACACGCCGGCCGCGGTCCGACGCGTCGGCCTCCTCGTCGCTGTCCTCGCCCTCGCCGGCGTCGCCCGCCCGCGCCGACGGTGTCGCCTTGAGGTGCGTCGACAGCAAGATCTGCTGCGTCGTGAATAGCGCCCTGGCCGCCGCTTGCGCCAGGGCCGTCGGCGGCTTGCCTACGGGCTCGGGCGACGACGTCCGCGAAGGCAAGGTCGAGCAGGTCGCTGGCGACGGCATGAAGTGCGCGCATGTGAGGGCTGAAAAGAGGTCGCCGACGCCGCTGAAGTAACCTGGGACCTCGGGGAAGTTGGTCAAAGTCGTCCGCAAGCCTTCGGGAGTCGCTGACGAGGCGACCGACAGCAGGCGAGGGTACTCCTCCCATGGCTTGGCATCCGGGGCCGACTTGAGGCGCTCGAGGTAGGCCGCTGGTGGGGGCGGCAGCGGCGGCAATGGTGTGGATGGTGGGAGGGAGAGCGAGGTGATGATGATATGCGGCAAGCTGTACGTGGCGTGAAGGTGCGACAGCAGGGCGTGCAGCGAGGCGAGCGACGTGACCTTCATGTCGGCCAGGGTCCTGAAGGGCAAGCGAGAGAGAGGTCAATATGCTGCGAGCAAGAGCGGCCAGAGCTGGAGTTTGGAACGCACTCGGCCTCGAACTGATTGGGCGTGATGATAGTTGCCAGCGGTAGGAGACTGCGGTAGATGGGGATGACGCTCTCGGCGACGTAGAGCGTGCCGTGATCGCCCATGACGGCTGTCGAGGTCGTGCGCGCTCATCAGCATGGTGCGGCGCACAAGGAAGAGCAATCTGGCGAGACCATCACGCACGATCCAGGACGTATACAAGATTTTCGCCCAGCGCCTTGCGCTCCTTTTGGATGTGACGCGCAATCTCGCCGACGACTTGTACCGCTTCACCGCCGGGGATGTAACCTGCATGCGAGGCGACGAGACGGAGCCGTTGGTCAGCTTACAAAAACGTCACGCGATTGGACGGAGAGCGAGAGAGCACCACTTTGCAGCTACGCACCTGTCAGCAGACGACCAGCCTTCAGCAGTCCGTTCGACTTGAGCCCGCCGTATATCGCCCGAAGGTCGTCGGCGGTCGTGCGCGTGCCCGCGGTGTGGCCGTAGCCTGCGCTTCGGGGTCAGCCGATAAGCCGTGACGGGCGAGCCGAGGCAGAGGCAGGGACGACGGACCTGTGTGGTTGGAGAATTGGACGGTGTTGACGACATCGACGTCCCAGCCGAGCAGCTGCAAGGGAAAGGTGGCCGCCTTGTTGCCTGGGAAAGGTGAGAGAAGGAAGGGAGGGAGGGCAGCGCGGCAAGCCAGGTGCGACAGTCAGCTTCAGGCAGCGAGGGTCGTGAGCTGAAGCCATCTGTCCGCCTGAGGGACCGCAAGGAACGCAGAGGCCGCCGAACGAATTGAAAAGATGGCCTCCTAGCCTGCTCTGCCGTCTGAAGGGGCAGGCGGTTCGGACAGGCTCATGCTGACGGACACTGTAGAAGAGGGACGCACCGACGTAGCCCGAGCAGACGTGGCTCTGGATGCTGAGCACTCGGCGCGGCTCAACGGGACCGGTCGGGACGTCGGCCGCCATGTCGTTGTTGACCGACAGCTTTGGGACAGACATCGTGCGGGCGCTGCCTCCTGAGAGATCTATAGGGCAGTGGGGAGGGCGGGTAGAAGGTGGCGGGTGCGAGTCGAGAGGTTCAAGACTCCGAGGCTGCGACGATGCTGGTGACTCGAAGCAACGTCGGCGGCAACGCCAGATTGGCGAGGCGACCGGCGAACGACGACGGCGACGGGACCCCACTCGCAACTGCCGACCAGACGCCGCTTCTCGCACCTAGCAGGGACTCGTGCCACCACTCCTTGCCTCTGAGAGTCTCCTCGCGCAAGAGAGAGCCCAAACAGGTCGACAGGAGGAGAGATCTCGGCCGGCCACGCCCAAGCAACGTCATCTTGAGCGCACGACCCTCCACGCCTCTGCGCGCGACCTTCCTCTCAACCCGCTGCACCATCTCGCATAGGCACCGTAGCGCACGCTCTTTTCTGCTCGGTGCGCCTCTGCGTCGAGCTCAGGATGCCTCCCAAGGCAAGCATTGTCAATGCCGCTCAGCCTTCGCTCGACGGCTGGCTGTCGGTCAGCGGCTCAGCCGCTGCCACCACCTCGTCGACCCCCGTTGAGTCGTCGCTCCGGACCCACTCGCCGCCGCTGCTCGACAAGGATTCGATCTTCCTTTCGGCGACGTTTCCGCTCACGGCCCCGCCGACAACGTCGCAGATCCGGTCGCTCATTAACCTCCACCTGAGCCCGCCTCGGGCCGAGGGTCTGCCCAAAGTCGTTGAGCGCGGGGACGGCGTCATGCCGAGCCACCGGATGTACGCCTGGCGATGCCTGAGCCTGAGGAAGGACCGGCGCGTGCTTTCGGGCGGGGAGGAAGACTGGGAGGTCAAGGTGCGTGTTCCTCCGCTCAATGCAGTCGTCGAGCGGACGTTCCCGAGCCGAGGGTCGAAGCCTGCTGACCGCGCTGCGCGCGCTCACCCCGGTAGGAAGGTAGCGAGGACGATGGCGAGCAGTACGGCGGCGATCGGCTGCTTCAAGTCATGCGCGATCTGGGTGCTGTCGACTGTATCGTGTTCTGCTGTCGGTGCGACCGAACATATTCGCTCTCATCCGCCTCGCCCACTGGACCGTTCTCGCAAGCTGACGAACCCCCCCCCCCCGCCTCGCGATGCCATCGACGCAGGTGGTTTGGAGGCACACTCCTCGGCCCGATCCGGTTCGCGCACATCCAATCAACGGCCAAGCACGCGCTGTCGTCGCATCTCAAGGTGGCCGACCTTCTGCCGTTCCTGACCGAGCTGCAGGCGCGGGACGCGCGCATTGCACAGCTGCGGTCCGTTTTGCCCCCGCCGGCGGCCACGTCGGGCTCGACGCCAGTCAAGCTGGCGCCTGCCAAGGAGCCCGACTATTCCAAAATTGACCAGACGACGGCCGAACGCCTGCTCGTTGCGCGCGGCCGGGCGATCGAGGGGCTTGAGAGGAAGGTTAAGGAGCTCAAGGAGGCGCGCCGGGCTGAGAAGGCAGAGCATGGGCGGCAGAGCCTCAAACGCGCGGCCGAGGCCATCCTGGTCGAGGACGGGTCGAGCGAGGAGGAGGCCGAGCGGCCCTCCAGGAGGCAGACGGGCAAAGGCACGGACTTGCCGGCGTTCAAGAAACGTAAAGGCAAGGAGACAGCGGTCATCGGCCTTGAAGATCCGCCAGTCCAGCTCGATGAAGACGCCGACCATCCTACTGAATCGACCTCTGCAGCAGCCGTCGTCGTCGACCTACAAGAGGCCGGTTCGCCGACAGTCTCTCTGTCGACAAGCGCGGCCGCCGAGTCACCTGCAGCCGTCGACCCTGCGGATCGTGAAGATGGTCTGACGGTCGAAGATGCAGATGATTGACATCCAGTGTCCCATCTTCCCTGCCCGGCAACGACGTAAAACACCAGCCCTTGCATCGAGTCGCATCAGTACTCTCCAGACGCATCGGCGTCAACGAGACGGCGCGACTCTTGCCGAGCGAGGAGGCGCGCAAACGCTCTCAAAACGTTCGATCTTGCCGACAAGTCCGCACGCTGCCGCGTCAACTCTCGTGCGCGCCACTTCGAGAACTTTGAAGACGCGAGCAAGAGGATCATCGTGTATGTGTGATATGCTGGCGAACTCGGAAGGAGACGAGAAAAGAAAGAGAGGAGGCACGGGGGCGAGGCTACATCGGTGGTTCGAGACACAGTAAAGGAGCGGAGCCGTTGGCGCGAACGGCCAGTATGGGGGTGGGGAGAAATACAACGCTGGATGGATCGAGACAGTCAAGAAGTAGGCAGAGAGGAAGAAAGGAACGAGACGTTCAGTATGAGTCGTAATACTGATTGGACGAATGGCCGTATATGTTTTGATCAGACGGCGGTGGCGGCTGCTGGTACGCCATCTGTTGCATGTAGGACGACTGCTGCGAATAGTATGACGGATGCGACGGCGGCTGGATCGAGTATTGCTGTCCGCCGTACTCGGGCGGGTGAAAGTCATACTCGCCCATCTGATGGTGGCTGCCATAGTCTGATTGCTGGCCGTACGAGTCTGACCAGCTCGGCGCGTACGTCTGCTGCTGCTGCGGCACCGGCGAAGGCGGCGGTGGCCGCTGCTGGCGAGTCGATGGGGGTGGCATCGACGCGGCGGCGGGCGACTGGGCTGTTGACGAACCCGACGTGCTGGTGACATCGCGCTTGCGCTTGACGTGGGCGCCGGTGTTTGCCCGGCGTGCCTTGCCCGCTGATGACTCGTCGGTGTCAGGAACGTTGCCCGACCGGATGGCGGCGATGCTCTCCTTGAGCTTCTTGTTGGCGATCCGGAGCTGGTGAAGCTCGTACTGCCAGCCGGTCGTGCGCGTCGTGTCGAGCGCCTCGAACACGTCGGCCGTCGAATCGTGCACCGTCTGGAACGACGTGTTCATGGTCGGCCTGGGCGGCTGGCCGGGCGCCTGCGGACGGTGGGACAACAGCTTGACCTGGAACACGAGCGCCGTCTGCCGCAGCTTGTTCTGCGACGGGCCGACGCCGGCCTCAATCGGGAACGAGTCGGTGTTGTCGGACCCGAACGGCGGCGACTGCGAGGCGTCGCGCGCGCCGTGCGGCGAGGCGCCGAGGTTGAGGTCCAGGTAGGCGCGCGAGTCGCGCTGGATCGCGTAGATGGTCGTCGCCACCTCCTGAACGATCGGCAGACGGCCGCCCTTGCTGCTGCCAGCTCCACTGCTGCCGCCGCTGCTGCTGCCACTGCTGCTGTTGGACGCGATGCCGCCGCACGGGACGACGACCTGGTGGCGGATCGTCACGCCCGACTGAGACGGCTGGCCGCGGGCGGCGAGCTTGAGCGCGTCGCTGATGCGCTGGTGGATCGGCTCCTGGAACGGGGTGTTGAGGTTGGCGGGCGCAACGGTGCTCGACGAGTTGCTCGGACGAGCCGCGCCCTCCGAGGGCGGGATGAAGTCGAGCAACGACTCGCCGACAAGGCCGCCCGCCGCGGGCGCGCCAAAGATGTCCTTGAGCTCGTTGTTGGCGTAGAGGACGAGGCCCTCGAAGCTGAGCATGCCCCAGCCCTCCATCGTGCCGCCGCCGATGCCGCCCATCGCCCCAATCGCCGACCACTCGAGCTTGGGCATGACGCGCTCGCGGCCCGACAGGATGACGGCCTTGCGCCCTTTGCCGGGCTCGATGTAGAGACGGCCGGTGCACTCGAGCCAGACGGTCCCACCCGTCTTGCGCGCGACGCGGCAGAGAAAGTTGACCGTCTTGGCCGCCTGGCCCGGTGGCGGTGCCTGCGTCGAGTCCTTGAGCTCGCGCATGATGGGCACAACGTCGGAGGGGTGGCAGATGTCCGAGATGAACTTGTTCTGCAAGTCCTCGGGCTCGTAGTCGAGCACGCGCCGCACCGACGGCGACACGTACTGGAACTGACCCTTGAGCGAGAGGACGTGGATGAAGTCTGCGTTGTGGGAGTGAGGATGAAGTCAGCCCCTGTTTAAAAGGGCGGAAGAAGGGGAGGCAGGAGGGGGGCACGCACCGTCAGAGTGCTCGGCGAGCGTCTTGTACCACTCCGTCATGAGGTCACGCTGGAGATCCTTGACCTCACCGTCGTCGTCGCTCTCTTCCTGCGCGCGCTCGAGGTTGGCAACGAGCTGGCGAGCCTCCTTGCGTCCGCTCGAACGAACGATGTCCTTCACCTCGGCGCAGACGCTGCGGCCGCCGCGGCTCGCCTCAGCCGCCGCCGGCGCGAGCGGGTTCTGCGGGTTGGCAAGCACCTGGTAGTTGACCTGGTACGTGCCGTCGGTGATGTTCTTGAGGATCGCGTTGGGCGACTCGACGAGGTCGACCTGGAAGCCGACGTGGAACGCGATCTCCTCCGTGTCCCAAGGAATCGGGACGACGGTCACCAGGTTGATGAACGGCGAGCCATCCTTGCGGTAGTTGATGAGCGAAGCCTGGCACTCGCGTCCCTGCGACAGGTTGCGCTTGAGGTGCGAGACCGCGACGTTGTCGGTGTACTTTCGTCGCGAACCCTGAGCGACATGCCCGTCGGGCCCTTGCAGGAAGCGGCAGTTTTTGCCGAGGATCTCCTTGTTTTCGTAGCCGGTGAGCGTGCTGAAAGTCGGGCTTGAGTAAACAATCGGGCAGTCGTCCTTGCGGATGCTGCGATGGAGACGAAAGATGGCAGGGGAAAGGTTGGGTGGGTCTCAGCCACCATCTTCGGCTGACGAAGCGAAGGGCGAAGATGTCGCCCGCCCCTGGTCAAAGGAAAGCAATCCGAAAAAGAAGGAATGCGGACGCACTCAACAACGAGGAAGGAGCACGAAAAGTCGACAGGGCCAAGGTTGACGCGCGGGTTCGGCCGACTGACGACGCGGCTGAGGGCGCCTAGCACGTCAAAGCCGCTCGACGAGTAGAGGCCGGTGACGGGGCGACCGACCTGCGGCACCGTCCGCTGCGACGGCGCCGACTGGGCCGTCTTCTGCTGCTGGGCCCGCTCGAGCCGGCGCTCCACGAGCGTCTTTTTCGTAGGCAAGCGCTCGCCGCTGCCTCTCGAGCCGCCGCTGCCGCCAGATGACACGCTCGACGGTGGCGGCGTCAAGACGTCGTGCGGTGCAGACGCGAACGGCGACGAAGCGGACGTCGATGTTGGCAGCGTCGGCACGGGCGGGACGCCGGCCTGGGCCATCATGGAGCTGAAAGGCGACAGTGAGCGATTGTCGGTGCCGAGTGTCGAACCGTCGGGTGGCGTTGGCAGCAGCTGCTCGCCGGGCGAGAGCGAATTAGGCGGCGAAAAGGTCGTCGGGTCGATCCTGTCGCCGCGGGAGACCGGGAGCACGTTGGATGGAGTCGGCTCAGCGAACGAATGGCGAATGAAAAGTGCACGGAGAGCGCGCAAGAGGGTGGGAAGGCACGCACAAGTTAAGCTGACCGCCCTGCTGATAGCTGCCCCCGGCGCCGCTCGCCATCCGCTGCGACGCCTCGAGGCCCTCTCTGCTGCGAGGGTCAAAGCCGGGAGGCGGGAGATGCTGTTGTATGGCCGGATAAGAAGAATGGAGGGAGCAAGGGAGTCAGTGGACAGGTCGTCAAAGGGCGGTGGAGAGGGCTCATGCGACAAGCGACTGCCGCCGAGCTCGACGACAGCCAATCGGCAAGCCCCCAGGATGACCCCAGCCAGGGAGACGACCCTATCCCAACCTCTGGCACCTCCCCCATCTGCTCATGCCGACCAGGCGTCGCCGATGCGCGTGGATGGCGGTAGAAAATGGGTATGAAAAGATGGGGGGGTGGGAAAGCGCGGTGGAGCGGCACGCACCTGGTGGCCCCCGTGGCTGGCCTGCCAGCTCATGTCGCCGCCGTTGCGGTCTGCTCCTGATGAACCGTCACCGCTGGTACGAACCGCCTCGTCGAGCGCGCGGGCCGCAAAGTCTGGGTTGGCCGAAAGGAAGGCGTCAATCTGCTCGTTGCTGAACTCGTCGGTCACGTCGATCGTGGCAGACGAGGCAGGCTGCTGCTGCTGCTGGCCGTTTGACATGATCGGTGGGTGACCGGAGACGAGACTGAGCGCTGCTCAGACGAGGAGAGGGGGAGTGGAGAAGAGGAAAGGAAGGTGTTGGGAGGGTTGCAGAAGCCGAAAGTCTGCGAGGGAGGGCGGAGGGCCGAGCCAAGAGGAAGGTCAGACACGAAGCCGGGCGGCCGGGAAGGAGGAGTAAACCCGAGGAGCAGTCAGGCGCAGGGTAGCGCACCTTGAACAGGCGTTTCGGCTTGATGAGTGGGTGGAAAAGGAAGGTTGGGTGGACAGTGTGCGAGAGGATTGCTCTCGAAAGGATCGGAAAGAGGTGTGTGTGTGTGAGAGAGTGGAGGAGGGATGATGATGGGGCACAGGCGGTTGGTTGGGTGGCGACAGGTCGGGCGGCGAGAAGCCCCCCCAGCTCTCCCCCTCTCGCGGAAGGGCAGCGGGCGGGCGAGCGGCTGGCCCCGGCTTCTGGGTTTCTGTTGTCGCAGGGAAGCCACTCCCGCCGGGGAAAATTGCGCTCGATCGCCCTTGTCGATCGCAGATTACACATTATTAGTGCATGGCCGCCAGCCATCGACGTCAACGGCAAGTTGCAACGGTGGCCGATCCTGGCTGCCGGCATCGGCCACCCGCTTTCCCTTTCGAGAGCCGACTGCCAGCTCGCGATGGCTTGACTTGATCAAAGCGAGGACGGAGACGCCGCACAACAGGGACGTCACAGGCTCAAAAGAGGTGGCATCGAGGATGACATCAAAGCCGGCGACGTCGGAAGGACGGCTGAGCGCTCAGCAGGCCGGTCGATCTTGGCAACGTCGACAGCTGCGCTCGATGAGATGCGGACGTGTGGTCAGCAGGCGGCGAGCTGTGATGATAGGGTCAAGGAGCGCTACTAGGCTGGTCCAGCATACGAGCATGTAGAAGACGACAGGCAAAAGGCCCGTGGGAGCCGGCGGGTGGAGCGCACCGGTCGCGGTTGACGAAGGGTGCCGGCCTGCGCGGGCAGAGGGTGCTGATGGGAGGCAGAGTTGTTCCCGCTCGCTCGGCATCAGCACCAGTCGACGGCCCTTTTAAATCAGGACGCCCGCTGCGCTATCCCCGCTCGCCCGTCACCTTCGCCCGGATGAACGATCTCGAGCCACCGACGCACATGCGGATGGGGAGCTCGAACGCACCTCGCGAGCGCTCTCACAGTTTGGCCTTTGCCGACCCGCTGCCGCCGCCGCCTGCGCGCTCGCCGAGGAACTTGCGTGGGGCGAGCACGCCCTCGGGGTACGGGACGAGGCCTGTGCCAGTGTGACGGTGGCCACCGTCAACGACCTGTGGGCACGGCGTGGGTCAGAGGCGCGTCTTTCTCACGGGCACTGGTGGAGCCGAGTGCTATATGTGACGCACAAAGACCTGACCCGTGATCCACTTTGCCTCGTCCGAGAAGAGGAAGGCGCACATGCCGGCAATGTCGGTCGCCTCGCCCTGCCGGCCGAGCGGGATCTCGGCCGCCTTGTTGTCCTTGCCCTGCGAGAGCCGATCCATGCCAACTGTGTTGGCGATCGGACCTGCGCGGTGGCCGTGTCATGGATGAGGAACGCGGTGATCAGGACGAGTGACAGTTCGCGCGACGGAGGGTCGAGCGCGGACACACCTGGTGCGACAATGTTGGACCGCACGCCGAACGGGCCGAGCTCGACGGCGAGGACAGCCGAAAGTGCGTCGACCGCGGCCTTGGCGGACGAGACGTGGGCCTGGTAGGGCACGCCTGCGCAGTCTCCTCTCAAAAGGTCAGCGCCGCGCATGTTTGGGTGATCAAAGCAAATGGGAAGGAGCGCACCCTGGTAGTGCAAAGTCGCGCTGATTGAGACGTACGCGCCCTGGCGCTTCTTGACCTCGGCCGCGGTCGCCTTGATCGTGTTGAAGGTGCCCATCTACGCGCGAAAGGTGGGGTCGCATCAGACCCGAAACTCCGCAGAGCGCAAGGCAGAAGCTTGTCGACCCACCAGGTCGATGTCGATCACCGTCTTGAATGCGTTGCTCGACAGGCCCTCGATGGGCGCGAGGAAGTTGCCGGCCGCACCTGATTGAGCAGAGCCAAATGAATGTCAGCTTCTATTGGCTTGGGTACATCAGGAGCAGGGCCGACGCTCACCGCAAATCACAAAGTCGATCCCGCCGAACGCGTCGACCGTGTGCGCGACGGCCTGGACGAGGTCGTCCGGCCGCCGCACGTCGGCCGTCAGGGCGAGGCAGCGCTGACCCGTCTCTTGGCTTAGCTCCTGCGCTGCAATTTCGTTCTCCTTTGTCCTGAGTGGTGAAGCAGGTTGAAGGGCCGAAAAGGGACGCAGCGTCAGCTTCGGACGCAACAAGGCCCGAGCTGCAGATCAAGCTTAAGAGCCGGAGGAATGGAGACGTACGACCGGCCGATGATGACTGCGACGCAGCCGAGGCCGAGCATCTTGCGAACGATCTCGCGGCAGATGCCGCTCCTCCCTACCAATCCAGACAGATAGGAAGTCAAGTCAAATGGGGACGGGTCAGCGAGCTGCAGGCGGATATATAGAGGGCGCCCTCGTCGGGGAGCCGGAGGGCCTCACCGCCGGTACAGAAGAGGACCTTGCCGGCAAAGATGGACGTCTGGAACACGTTGCGTTCGTTGCCCGGGCGCGATGAGGAGGGCATGATGACTGAGCAAGGATGAGAAGGGGGGCGAGGGTAGAGAGAGGACAGGAAGGGCAAGATGAGGTACGTGGTCGTGAGCTCAAGCGCTACGGGCGGACGGGCTGCCGGGCGAGGCGATTGCCGGAGGCGGCCACGCAGGTTGCCACGGCCAGGTCTTCCCCCCAAGGCGAAGACGGACTTGGGTGACCGCGCCATAGCAGCCTCTGCGAGCGGCCCTGTTGCGCGACCGCAAGCATCTCGAGTCGCGCCAACCTTCCCTCCCTCCCGACCGCCCTCCCCCTCGCGCCATGGCATCCAAAGTGTGCGTACCCCCGCGTTGGCTTGTCTAGGCTTGCGCCTGCATCTGCACCACCGAACGACTGAGCGCGCCCGCTTCCCTCCGCTTGCAGACTCGCCCTCGGCCCGCCGTCAGGCGACCTCGCTCCGTTCCTCACCAAGCTCAAGGCGTTGCATGCAAAGCACCAGTTCTCGTTTTGCGTCGTCATCGGCGACTTCTTCGGATCGGTATCGGGTGAGGGTGACGGTGACGAGTGGGAGGATTTGCTCGCGGGCAGGCTGGATGGTGTGTGTTCTCCTTCGTTTCGAGCTGGGTCGGGAGCAGCTCTCGTCGGCTCACCTCTCATCCGCAACCAACCAACTAACCCTCGATCTGCAACAACCAGTACCCCTGACGACGTACATCACGACGGGATCTCACGCGCTACCGCCGCGCATTCAGCAGCGCTTCAGTCAGACGGGTGGCGAGATCTGCTCCAACGTCTTTCTCATCAGTGCGTGCCTTCCTCCTTCCCGCTCTCCGTCCTGCCTGTGACAAGCGCAGCCAGCATTGGTGCAAGCGCATGCGAGCTGGTCAGACGCTGACGGGCCTCCTTCTGACCAACTCACGCTCCGCTACCAGGCAACTCGGTCCTCAAGACGTCTGAGGGCCTGACTATCGGCGCCTTCTCGGCCATCGCGACGCCCGACGAGCGCGCCGCGTTCCTTGCGTCGCCCCACCTGCCGCTCTCGGCCAACCCGTCGTCATCCGCCGGCCAGCCGTCGCTCGCGCAGCTGCAGGCGGCCGACAAGGTCAAGTCCGCTGGGCTTGACATCCTGCTCCTGCCCGCGCCGCCGCCGCTGCTGTTCGCTTCCTCGCCCTCTGCGCCCGCCGCGCTCAAGCAGGCCCGGCCCCTACCCGCGCTCGAGGAGGTCGTCCGCCGCTCACGCGCACGCTACATCCTCTTCCCGCCCTCCTCGGCCGACGGCGCCGAGCACCGCATCTTCTTTGAGCGCGAGCCTTATCCGGCCGGGACGGCGACGGGCTCGGACGGCCGCTTCACGCGCGCACTCCAGCTCGCGCCCTTCTCATCGGCGCCGCCTCCGGCCGGCCAGAAGCCCGCGCGGTCATTCTACGCCTTCAACCTCGCGCCGCTCGCGCCGCCTTTCACCAAGCCGGTGAACGCAACGGCCAACCCCTTTGACGCCAAGGGTGGGGGCCGAAAGCGCGAGCGCGAGCCGCTCGAGGAGCAGGGCTTCATCTGGGGCAAGATGGGCGGCGGGCGAGGTGGGGGCCAGGGTGGCAAGCGCGGTAGGGGCGACCGGCAGGGCGGTGGCAGCTCACGGCCCGAGAAGAAGGAGCCCATCATGATGGCTGAGTGCTGGTGTGCGTCTCGCACTCGTCTCATCCGCACCTGTATGCGGCAGCACCCGCCCACACGCTGACCCCGCTCTCCCTTCCTCTCCCCAGTCTGCCTGTCCAACCCAAAGGTCACCAAGCACCTCATTGTATCGATCGGCGAGGAGGTCTACGTCACGCTGCCCAAGGGTCCGCTCGTGCCCGCCCCCAAAGAGGGCACAATGAAGCTCATCGACGGCGTGCCACAGGAGCACGGGCGCGAGGACGGCGTTCCTGGCGGTGGACACGTGCTGGTGCGTCTTCTTCCCTTCTTGTCTGGCCATTCCCGCACGCGCTGAACCCGGCCGGCCCACCTGCCCTCTCCCCGCCTTTCCATTCGCGCGACGGCGTACAGATTATCCCCATCTCACACCACACGACCATCGCTAGCATACCGGCCGACGAGAAGGCGTCGGTCAACTCGGAGATTGGCGGCGTGATCGACTCGCTCCGCGACTGCTACGCTGCGTACGGCGCGGCCGGTGTCGGTTTCGAGGTCGGCCGATTGTCGTGCGTCCCCTCAATCTGTCCCCGCCGAGCTGCCCCCCTCCCCTCGGGTGCTAATCGACTCGATGCCGGACTTCACCTTGCGTTAGGCACCGCGGCGGGCACGCGCACATCCAGTTCATGCCCGTGCCGCTCGACCTCGCCGTCAACGTCGAGTCTGCGTTCCGCGCGGCGGGCGCGAAGGCCGGCATGACCTTTGAGGAGGCCAAGACGCTCGACGGTGGCGCCGGCCGGGACAACTACTTCCGGCTGCTGCTGCCGGATGGCAAGCAGCTCGTGCACTGGCTCAATCCTGGTCAGCGGTTTGACCTGCAGTTTGGCCGGTGCGTCGGCAGACTTCTTTTCCCTCGCCCCTCGGTTCCATCCTCAGAGTTTGCGCTGATCGTGCCCCTTTCCCGTTCGTTCGGCAGCGTCGTCCTCGCTAACCTGCTCGGGACCCCGGGCCGGGTGGACTGGAAGGCGTGCCTTGGCGCCGGCGGCGAGGACGCCGAGAAGCGCGACGCCGGCGCGTTCAAGCGCGCATTTGAGAAGTTTGACGGTGCGAGTTGAGGAGGCAGCGCAGCGAGAAGGAGGAGCTGGACACATGCTGCTTGCTTCTCAACGCTCGCCTAACCAACGTCGTTCAAAGTGAGCAAGGGCGGGCAGAGTGTCCCGCTTTCCTGTCGCCACCCTGCCTTCACGATCCTCACCCTTGCGAGTCGAGCAGCAGATGGATGGTCTTCGCCTCATCCCATCCGCCCTGCCTCTCCAGCCATCTGCGCTCGCCCACGAATCGTTCACCCGTGCAGCTGGCTAGAGCACTTCGTCCACCTGCTCGAGCATGATGAGCTCCCTCTCCTTTACCAGGCCCTTGTCTGGTCAATGAGCCAATGATGGCAATGCCCATCGTCGGTCAGAATTCAGTCGTCATCATCGACGCTGAAGGTCCAGGGATGAGTGGAGAAAGTTGGGGACGAACGCTCGGCCAGCACATCGCCCTCGTCGAGGATGCCGTATTGCAGTGCCGCGGGACCGACGTTCCACGAGGTGCGCAAAACATAATCGTCAGCACTGCCGACGCTCTTGAGCAGCTGGCCTCTGCACTCCGGCGTCGAGGGCGAGTCAGCATGCGGACGAGCTGTCTGAAGGTGCGGGGCAAAAAAGAGGGAGAGAGACGCGCACCTTAAGAAGCCCTCCTTCGTGCGCAGGTCGTGCAGCTGCTGCTTGGCGAGCGGCTCCCATTCAGCGGCCTTGCCGGGCATCAGAGTGACGAGTGCTTCGACGTGTGTGATTTCGGCGTTGCTCATCTCGGGCTTGAACTGTGGAGAAGGGGGGTGAAGAGGGTCGGTGAGAAGGGGAATCAGGCGCCGGGAAGCTGGCGGCATGAGCTGCGCCCTTTGGCCATCAAGCGCAGGCAGGCGCGCAGGCGATGCAACTCCGACTTTCCCGTCGACTGCGATGCACTGAAGCTCGTGAAAGCGGGCGCATCGGATTACAAGGCAGAAGACAGCAAGGAGGAGAAAACGTCGAGGGGGGTCGTCAAGGGAAGAAAGCAGCGAGTGGCGAGCGGCTAGGACATAAAGGGCCGGGGGATTTGAAGGGGCCGCATTACGCCTCCTCCGCCTCGTCGGCCTGCGCCTGCATCTTGAAGGCCGCGAGTTTCTCCCGACTCGTCATTGGCGCAGCCTTCTGCGGCGAGGGTGAGAGCGACCAGCTGGCCTCTCGATCAGGCGTCTGACGAGCGTCAAGGAGGATGTCGAGGGGGTCAGCCGACGGGGAACCTCGCGCGAGACATCAGCAGAGAAAAGAACAAGAGACTCACGCCGGCCCGCTCGTCTCTTTGGTCGTCATCGTCTCCGATCGCCGTCTTTTGCGTCTCCTCCTCCTCCATCAGCGCATCCTCGTCGGCTGCTGCCGGCTCAGGGACGTCCTCCATCTCGTCCTCGTCGATTGCGCCGCTCTCGACAACTGCCTTCCTGGCTCGAAGCTGGGCGTCGTCGTCGGAGCCTCCTGCGTCCATGGCAGCGATCGAGGCTGCGACAGCCTCGCTTGCGGACAGCTTGGAAGTGCTCGAGCTGGTCTTGCCTGCAGGCCGTCCCGGACGGCCCTTCTTGGAGGTGGCGGCCGCGCCGGCAACCGATGGGAGGCCGAACAGCGTCGTCTGCTTTGGGCCCGACTTGGCAGCAGCAGACGCCTTGCCTTTCTTCCCGTCTGTCAAGTGCAACAAAGATCGGGGGCGGGGGGCGAGAATTGAATCAGTCAAGCGTGTCTCGAGATGAGGAACAATTCGAGTGCCAGGCGACGGAGGCAAGAATGCACTCTTGATCGGCTCATCTCGGTTCTCGTCGACGCGGTCGAAGAAGGATGTGGACTTCGCAACCGTGACAGGCTTGCCGACGTTGGATCGTGCAAATGGGTCTGGTCGGGACAATCAAGGCGTCAACGTCAAAGTGAGCGACGCTCTGGAAACGTGAGGGAGCACTCACTCGCAGCGGCCGCGTTGGTGTCCTTCTTGGCAAACGGGTTCTTCGGGGCTGCAGCGTAGAAGAAACAGCAAAAGTCAGTGCGCACTCGCAATGAATGAGGAGGGACAGATCGTGACGAATCCAGACGCACGAGCTTTGGCCGCCGGGGGCGCCGCATCGGACGTGTCGCCGCCCATCGAAGCACGCTTGCTGCGCCAGTCAGGCGGCTCGCCGAACGACTCGTCTGCCTCTCGCCTGCGCTTGGCGCTGGCCGCGCGCTCCTCATCCTCGTGCTCGTAGCCGTGGCCGAGCTCCATACCGTCATTCTCGTCTACCGGCGGCGGTGAAAACGGCTCGTATGAGGCGGTCTCAACCTCCGAGTTGAGGGTGAAGCGCGAGGACGGCGCCGACGGCGGGGCCGGCGAGTAGGTCGACGTCGGCTTGTTGAAGGCCTTGCGGCCGCCGACTGGGCGGGGCGCAAAGTCGGGCACGGCGCGCGTGTAGAGTTCGGTCCGCGGTGGCAGGTGCGCGTTGCCGGTCACGTAGTCGAACTCAGTGCCTTGCGGCACGTAGCGCCCGGCGTTGCCGTTGCCCCAGCGCGCGCCGTTCTCCTTGCGGCGGCGGTCGGCGTCTTCGCGATCGTCGAGCTCGTCCTCCTTGACTTCGCGTAGGGCCGAAATCTTCTCCTTGAGGCCCGGCAAGTGGTAGAAGCTGGCGATTTGGGCTGCGCTCTCGATCGACTTGGTCGACGCGAGCAGTGTGGCAAGGTCGAGCGCGCGCGCCAGCTTGTCCGCCTTGCACGCGGTCTGAATCAACTGCAAGAGCGACTTGTCGATCGAGAGCTCGGCCTGCGAGATCTCGAGGTCGAAGATGGTCGAGTTGGACGCAATCTGTCGGTCGCGCAGGCTATTGACGGCGATGTTCTGGCGCAAGCAGCTGTGGAGATATGCAGAAGTTTGCGGTCAGTGGCGGGCGCAAAGAGGTGAGGGCATGAAGCGGGACGCACGTCTCCTCTAGCTGCCCTTGAGCATTGTCCATGTTGAGCAGCGGCAGGTTGACGTCGAGCTCCGATACGAGGGGTCTAGGGAATCCAGGCCCGTCATTCTGACCCTGCATCAGACAGGGGTTGAAGGCTCAGCACTGAACCGCTCGAGTTGAAGAGAAACAGGCAGGCACGAACCTTGACAATGACAGCCATGAACTTGCCATCGACGATGCCGACGGGCCAGTACGTCTCATCCTTGCCCTGCTTGCGAGCGAGCAGGTTGGTATCAAGCGCGGGAACCCACCGACCCTGGCCTGGGCGGCGGTAGCGGTCGAGCAGCGACAGGATGCCGCGTGAGTCGACCATGTGGAGCTCGCCGATGTCCGAGAACCCGAGCCACTTGAGCGTGACGTTCTGCAGGAGTGGCACGGGGCCCTCCTGGATCAGATCAAACGAGAGCAGGTTGATCAGAATGTATCGCAGATTCTGGGCGCCTGTCGAAGCGGAGGGATGAAAGGGAAGCAGGTCGTCAGCGCGCGCAGGCGTTGCCGAGGCAGGGACAACAGGCGGAGCGCACCGTCCATTGTGGTTGATCCCGAGCGGTACACGACAGCGACCTCAGACTCGCCAGCGACCATGCTGACGACTGTCTCGCCAAGGTTCCACAGGTACGTCTGCACGCCGCTGCCGGTGAAGAAGCGCAGGTAGCCCCTGTCGGTCGCGAAGATGACGCAGCCAACCGAGTCCTCAGACCCGCCGACGGCGACGGCGAGCGCGTTCTCGCGCGGGGGCAGGTTGACGGTCCACTCAGCCGACGAGGACGATGAGAACGTGTCGAACGGCCGGTAGTGGACCGTCGAGTTCGGGTTGACCGAGTCGGACTGCGACGCAAAGGCTGCGCCCTTGTCGCCGAGCGCAGCCATCGTGTACTTGCTGTGGTCGGCAAAGTGGAAGCCGCGATGTTTGGATGTGTCGTGGAAGTCAACGTTGACGACGTGATGTGTGTCCATGTCGGTCGCATCGATCGAGCCGACCATGTTGAAGGCTGTGCGAAGAGGAACGAGCGGTTAGATCCGTTCCGAGCAAGAATGACGGTCGGAAGGACACACTGAGGTAACGCTTCTTGCTCTTCCAGGCGGTCGAGCCAGGCTGGAACGCCTCCTGGCTGACGGCGACGCGAACGAGCTCACGCGCGCCGCTGCCGCTCGCCCGGCCAAGCTGGCCCTTGCCGATCTCCTCGGCCTTTGCCTTGGCGTGCTCGCCGTCGTCGTCGATGATCCAGTCATCGCCGTAGTCCTCACCAGCGTCGTCGTCGTCGTCTTCGCCGTCGACGGAACCCATCGCTGTGTCGTCGCCCTCGTCGTCGTCCTCGTCCCCGCCGCGCTTGCTGCGCCGTTTCTTGACGGGCGAAACCGTTTCGGAGCGCGCGCGCCGCGGTACGACAGCCTCGTCCTCGATGTCGAGCTCGTCATCGCCGAACAGCGGCGTGCGCGCGCGCTTCCTGGCCGGAGCGGCCGCACCGGGCCCGCTCTCGGCCGGATGCAGGTAAGATGACGGAACGGGGTCGGACCATCGCGTGAACGTGCCCTTGGAATCGGTGAAGGCGAGCAGGTTCGACTTGGGGGAGAAAGCGAGCGATGTGATGGGCGAGGACTCGGTCGTCTGGTACGACGCAATGACGGCCTTGGACGAGACCTCCCAGACGAGGATCTTACCGTCGACGCCGGACGAGGCGAGGTACTTGCCGTTAGACGAGAAGGCGAGCTCGGCGATCTCCTACGAGGTCGGCGCACGAATACCAGACGAGTCAGTAAGCAGGCCTGCCGGGGAAACTGTCATTCGCACAGTGATGCACCCACCGAGTCGTGCCCGCCATTGGAGAACGTGCCGATCTTCTTCCATCCGTCGCGCTGGACGACGAGGATTTCGTGCGCCTTGGTTGCGATGACAAAGTACTTGCCGGACGAGTGCCAGACAGGCTGAGTCGCGAGCAGGTCCCTGGAGCGTAAGATGATGGCGTCAGTCTTGATACACGGGCGCACATACGAGGGACAGGCGCTGGAAGAGTAAGGGCAGCGCCGACTCACTCTGGCTGGCTCTTCTTGAAGATGCCCTCGAACGACTTGACGACGACCGGCACTTCCCAGCCATCCGCGTCGTCCTCGTCAAACTCGCCGCCCTCGCTCTCGACGACGCACTTGGACGTGTCCCAGCACAGCAGGTTGCCGTCGCAGCCGGCGGTGAGGAGCACATGGCCGTCCGGCGAGAAGGCGAGTGAACGCGCGGGCGACGAGTGGCCAGTTGACGAGGTCGCGGTCGAGTGCGGCAGCGAGAGCGGTGTGCGCAGCGTCGAGAGCGAGGTTGGGAGGATCTTGATCGTGCCGTCGCTGGAGGTAGCAAGTAGAGCAAAGATACGTGCGTCAGCGGAGCGTGTCCGATGTGACGCACCATGGCTGGACGAGGAGGTCCCGGCGCAACGCCTGGCCGAACCCTCTGAAGGTTGGCGTGGAGGGGATCCAAGACGACCATGCACTCACTCAGCGCAGCATGCCGCCCTCAGACCCGTACTGTCGACCACGCCGCACCGGACGGGCATGCCAGTCGCGCGCGTGAGGTTGCCGGCGAAGGTGACCTGGCCGTCGAGCTCGCTCGAGCTCGGCAGCGCGAAGCTCCGAAACACCGCGTCGGCACACGAGGTGACGAGGGAGGACCGCTGTGAGCAGGCAAGACGAGCATATCAAGCAAGAATTTGCTCAGCTCTGCCATAGCAGGCCACGCAAGGAGGAGCAAGACGGGCGGCGCGACGCACCGAGCAGTCGAGGAAGGTGATCTCGTCTGTGTGCTCCTCGAGCACGAGCGGCTCCTCCTCGGCGCCTTTGGCCGTCTGGAAGACGCGGACGATAGTGTCGACGCCACCGGTGAAGATGTACCTACAGAAGCAGCGAGGGTCTTGATCGTCAGCCCAAGACCGCTGGTGACCCGGTACAAGGCCGAAGGAAGATCGAGAGAGCTGGCAGCGCGACTACTGACTGTCCATCGGGCGAGAAGGTGAGGCGCGTCAAGCCGGGCGTGTGCACCGGCAGCGACAGAACCGACGACGACGCGGGTTGGTGGGGCGCCATGATCAGGGAGCAGGCAGGCCTCCGTGCAGGGGAGGCGTAAGGAGGGTTGTCCGGGAGAGAGAGAGGGCAGGCAGGAGGGTTGAGGTCGAGGTGGTCCGCCGGGCTGAGAGGGCTGCAGACGCGTCGAAGCCACATAGACGCGCCGGACTTAATGAGTGTGCATCGGCAAGTCGGACGGCGAGGCGATCGACGTGCGCAAGTTCGGAGCGCTCCGAATGGAATGGTCAAGATGCGCGCGCAAGCGTCGCAGGAGAGCGTCTGCGTTGCGAAGGGAACTGATCTCATTGTAGGTCGACAGACATGTGCATGAATTTTGGGTTTGAGTGCGGGGTTCGAAGACTTGCTTGGGAGGATGGACGATGTGGGAGGGACGCTCGAGGATGGAGGACGGGGGGGGGGGGGGGGGGGGAGGCAAAAGGCAGAGGGACGACTGGGCCCGGGCGCCGGACGGGATCACGCCTGGAAAGGGGAGGGTGAGGCCGGCGGGGACCTGGGGGTTGAGG